>BQNB010041596.1:13903-29509 GCA_026074375.1 Tanacetum coccineum
TCCTCTTGTTTAGCTAGAGGAGTTTGTAAGTTTCTCTTTTAGTTTCCTTTAAATTCTAGTTTTAAATATTGATATTATTGCTTGCTATGTTTAGATCTGTTTATTTGCTTATTCTCTTTGCTTGTTAGCGTTCAAATTTCTTGTCTAGTACTTATTAGTTGTTTGTTTTCATCTGTTTTTGCTTAAGTAGTTATAGATCTTTAGTTATTAAATTCTGTCATAAAACTCATAAAATCCAAAAATATTAGTTTAATTAGTTAAGATCTTAGAATTAAGCTTATTCAGTTGTTTAATCATGATTATTAAGTTTGTTTTAAGCTAGTTTTTATCTGGTATTCAGCACTTGTTCATTAGATTTCTCTTAAAAAGTTTTTCTCAACTCTGTCATAATAGTTAAGTAGTGTTTGGTTTAGTGCATTCTCAAATTTGCACTAACAGTACTTTCATAAGTTAGTACTGTTAGCTTTAATCTCAGTAGAATTAAGTTTAGCTTCAGCTTATTTAGATTTAGTTTTCATTTTCTAGCTTATTTCATTGCTTATTTAGTTTTTAAAAGTCAAAATTGCACCAGCAGTACTTTCAAGTGAAAGTACTGCTGAACTTTTACACTACCAGTACTAACCATAAGTTAGTACTGCCGTGTTCTTAGCTTAATTCAGATAAGTAGTTAATTTTAAAGATTTGCTTATTAATTCCGTAGGATTTTAAGTTTTAATTTAGCTTATATAAAGTTTTAAGTCTTTAATTTCATTTTCTAGATAATGATCTTAGCTTATTTTTTGCTCGCGCATCTCAAAAAGATTAAAAAGCCAAAAACACAGTACTAGAAACTTAGGATTTAAATTTGATATTTAGCTTATGGATCTAGATTTTCTAGCTTAATTAGATAGATTATAAGTCGTTTTATAAGTCCTTTAAGTTTCAGAGTCTAGTTTAGCTTATTTAAGTTTTTAGCTCAATTGGATTTTGAGTTACTTTGCTTATTTCCTGAGTTTGCTTATTTTATGATCGATTTCAGTAGTATAAAAGTAGCTTAAGCTTTAGTTTCTTTTCATTTATAAATTAAGCATATCATAAGCTCTTTAGAACTTCTTTCCTTTTTCATTTTGAACTAGTTTTGAGTTTTTTATAGCTTATTTTCTAAAACCAAGGGTTAAACCCTCCTTTCTGTAACAGCTTATTAATAAGCTCTTTTTAGAGCTTATCTTTGAGTTTCAGATTATAGTGCTTTTGTTAAAATTGTCCCCCCTGTCTTCCTTTACAACTTTTGTTCTTTGAGTTATTTCATGTTGAGACTTTTAATTTTCAAACTTATTTCGGGACTTAGCTTGTTATCGGGGGTAGATGTAAGGGTAGAAGTGTAACTTTTCGATTTTAGTTGTTTGCCAGTTAGTTTCCCCGTTCAGAAAGTGTTTCCCATTAGTCCTTTTCCTTTTCGCATCCATTAGTCCATTAGTTTAAGTTTTAAATTAGTTTATTAAGTTTTAATTAATAATTAGGGTTAAGTTTTAATTAGTTCAATTAAAACTTTGATAAAAAAGATAAAAATTGGGCTTTTGTTTTTAATAATCTTAGGCAATTTTTCTTTATCTAGTAAAAATTTTAGTTTACATTTCTTAGGGAGGAAATAGATTTGTTTATTTGTTTTAATTGGTCATTAGTTGTGAGATTCTCTTAATTTCTGCAAGTCTCGCGCGCTCACACTCTAAATATCTTTGTTCATTCAAATAGGGAACTAAAACGTGGTTGGTTTCAATTCACTACATTGGGGAAACGCGGGTGATCATACTTGACGGTTTTAACATACGTATTATCTATATTATATTAATATATATTTTTGAGGAGTGAATTTTATCAAGGGTAATTGGTAATTTCTTAAATAATCTTGGATATATTATTTTGTGATAATTGTGTGTGTTATTTAATAAACTGCAATAAAAGCAACACCTCTCATGTGTGGGACGGGCTTTTATAAATCCATAGAGGTGCCTATAGAGAGAGGGCCATATATAAGAGGCTTTTCCATACGCGCACGCGCCGCTACACGGTTAGTTTTAATTAAACATTCGTCTTATACGAGCTACGCCTAAACTATATTGGAAGTGACGATACTTTTTGTATCTAACAATCTCCCCTATGGGAGGTCACTCCCTTTACCAAAAACTTAAATCTAGCATACTATGCTTTTACTTTAGTCTTGAGCTCGTAGTCTTTAACTTCAGTCATTAACTTGTGAATTGATGTAGTGATTATAGACTTCAAACTTTTACTTGTAACTTTGATTTAACATGAATGTGATCTTGAACTTCTTGAGATCATCAACTAATCATAATCTCTAATCATCATCTTGTGATCTCTTGCCTTCTTGTGATCTTGTGACTTCTAGACCAACATGCTCATACTTTTCTTGATATGATACCTTGAAAGCTTTAATGACGCATCTTTCTTGAAGTTCTTTAACTTTAATACTTTGTCACTTCAAGAAAGACGTATGGTATCAGAGTAGTGGAAGTCTTGAAACATGTACTTGAGCTTTTATGATGTCTTTATATATGTCGGTCGAGTATGAGCATGTGGTATTGGCTTCGACTTGTCCTCGGGAAACTGCTACCACCATCATGAAATATGCATAAATGGGTTAGTGATAAACAACATATATGGACGACAGTGGCTTTGTCACTTCGTCGAATACGGTTGTAACAACCACGGTTCCTCGTTATTAAGTATAAATACTGCCTGTGATCAGATAGAATTCCAAAGAATCTCCTTGATAGGGTTTCGCAGCTGCGCTATCCGTTCTCATTACCGGAGCGTCTCAAAGCAGACAACACGATAAGAGTGAATCGGTAAGTTACTATCTTCCTGATTAATCCGTCAATTTGTGTTCAGCTTTCCTATGTCTAGATACCCTTGCGAGGCTTCTCATGGACATAAGATTGAAAATCAATTTAGAAAATCAGTCGGTGTGTCAAAATGTAAACGATTTTTATGACACACCAACAGTTTTATCTTTTTCAAAATTCATTCCTCAATTCATAAGCTGGACCGAATTGATATACAGTATCATAAGTTTGATCCGTATAGGATCGCACAAGTCACCTACCAAGAGCTTGTTTGATGTTGGCTCAAGCAGGATTTCCATCTTCACTGTGAATACTGAAGTATCACTCAGATGTTCTGGCAAAAACTCAAAGATAATGCGTAGGACTCTTAATATATTTCTTGTTTTTCACATTGTGTGAATTAGCAAGCATAATTTTGACAAGTGTCCTAATAAGATTTATGGATGATCTCTTTTGGCTCTAGACTCAATAGTTCACTTTGGTTTAATGATCGGAGGCTGGAGCAGACTGCCACCTTTTCAATACCAACTAACTCGGAGTGAGAAAGTTGATAGAAATGTGTGTAATCTCCATGAGAAATGAAACATAAAGTTTTTGAGAGATTTTGAGTGGCCAGGGAGGGTTGTGTATTGCATCACTGGGTCCATGATGTCATTCTTCAATGTCAGCAATCATTTTAGTGATTCTAGACAGCAAATGTATTAACCCGATTTCTGCCTAAATGTAAGGAGGGCTTCTTTCTTTTCACCCTTTATCTTAACTTTTCTTTTTAATTCTTCAACCCCTTCAGCGCTTACCGAGACTTCATAACTAGTACCTTGTTGGGTTTGTTCCAGTACTAGCTCCATCTCAGTCGGCACTTTTCCCTTAATCTCACTTTACTCCTTTTTTTCATACCTAAGGACTTCTACACTATCTAATGGAATATCTCTGGGTAGATCTCTCCGGTTCTGACTGGATCATGGGAATAGATACCTAAACTTAACCACCTTATAACTCCAATACAATAATATAAATGGTCGGTCTTTGGTACTTCCACATTTCAGCCATCACTTAACCATTTGTTCCCCCTTTATATGTGCATCGATTAATCGAAAGAGTTTAGCACATATATGGGGGCTTATAAAGAATCATTAATTAAAATTATGTTATGTTTTAATCTTCCATATTTTAGTTTATTTAATTAGAAATGACTATTGAATGTTTTAAATTAGATTGCTTGACAATTTGACATGTTTTGTTAATTACTAATACCATTGCAAGAGGGTTATTATATTCGTTTTTTCAGAAAATTATAACTAAAAAGGACTAAAAGTGTCATTTTATCAAAGAGATAAATATAGGGGTCTATTATGTCACTTTTTAAAGTACAAGGTTTACATTAGTATATCAATAAAAGTTGTGAAGACAAAGTTGTAAAGATGAATAACCTCAGGGGTCTATTGCAAATTTTCCATACCCCAGGGTCTAAAATGTAACATTTTGAAAAAGTGTAAAATCATATCCAAAACATTATATAGCATAACTTTAATTATCGCTCCTCGTGCTTTACTTCTCTAGATATTGAATAAAAATGCTTTAAAATGCTTATGATATCTAATCCTCTATTTCATTTTTCATCGATGTGCTTTCAAAAAATCTTGTCCCGGGATCCATATTCATACCATCATTACTAGGGAGACTTCATATTAGAAGTTTCAGCTTGGTATTATGTGATGTTGTGTTGTTGGGTTTCCGATTTAAAGTGCCCTTAAGCTCACAAAAAGTTTACTGAATGACTTTAAACTATGATGGCCCGAACGGTGTTTGTAGTGATGATCATTATTATATCTAAAACCAACATCGTTTTTTAAATCTCAAAAAAAACTTTATTTACAATCAAATCTCAAGGAACTTTCCATTATTAACCAGGTTGTCTGTGATTTCCGTGTTGTAGTCGTTACTTTTCATTCCCTAGTTAATAGTATCATTTCCTATAACTGTTCAGGTGAGTTTATAGCCTCGCTTTTCAATTATTTTATAAAACCCGGTGGGAGATACTTGCTATAAACATGAATGCATTTTATTTTTAGCATTGTTATTTTCAGTTTATTATTGCTAAGTAAACTTCTTTTGCTTTAAGTCCACCGATCAAATAGGATGCCGTTAATTACTCTCTCGTAGTAAGCGCGAATTTGTGTATATATATTGTTGGGATTGGAACTCCCCGTTGGGGGTAATTCCAGTATACGATAAACCAATTGACTTCATTAGAAATCACCGCGGGTATTTTGGCGCAAAGGTGCCCGTAGGGGCATATTATCTTTATAACCTACATTCTTTCGGTATTCATGAGCTATAGCAATAATAATTATGTTTTCAATATGGGTTGTATATCAACGTTAAACAAATATCACAATTTGCAATTCATATTATATTACGTAAACCTATGGATTCATCTCAACCTTTGTGTTGAATTTTTAGCATGTTTTATCTCAAGTGTACTAATGGCACGGGAGTGCGAGGACTTGAAGAGGAAAAACCTGTTATCTTTCTACACTTGTAATTACAGATGTTGGGGACCTTTTCTTTTGTAAAAACTCTAAAGAACTAATGAATGATATACTTATTTTCATAAGCGGCTCTTTTTTGATTCGTTTTCTATGATTTTGATTCTGTCTTGTACCTTGAAGAAGCTTCCGCTGCTAATATGTAAAAATAGGGTGTTACAATATAAGTCGACAAAAGACACGAAAAATATATTTTACGATACTTTCCTAAATTGATTAGCATAAATAACGTTTCCATTTCTTTTATTCTAATTGATTTAATTAATGATAAATAAGAGTTACCAAATTGGAATTTATCGAAGTATATTTTTATAGTGTTTAATTATAAGAGTTTTTCCTATTTTACTCTACTATGTTATTAAATGGGTATATAGTTTTATATATTTACTAAGTACGAGTTGGGAGGTATGTTTCTGTGAAAACTATGTACGGTCAACCATCACACCACTGAAAACGTTAAGGATGACCGTACAATGCGCATCTGACCTCTATGCATCAAACCTGAAAACTGTTTTGGAAATAAATGTCTAAGTGGAACATTAACTGGACTAAGTCGTGTTCGGACGTCGTTGCATTTGCTTGTGTGATATTGAGTTTGCTGCTAGACACCTTTGCTTGAGGTGAGTTCTCGTAGCCTCATTTTTATGTCTTTTCCGTTGGGGGGAAATGATACTCAAAATTGTTTTGAATGTATTTTCTTACTATACGAAACGTGGTTTTGTTTTTGGGACAATGTTATGTGCTTATGATTGTTATGTGAATGACATGGTATTGTTTTGTACTTGCGTGCATTGAGGATGCAAAGGCAAGCTTGTAGGTGTATGTGTTAGCATGGACTTGTTTATGTTTGTGATGGTCTTGCCCTATGGATAGCCCCCAGCTGGTAGGTTTTAGGTGCAAGTGATCACGAAGTTTGCGACTCCAAGTGGCATTGGTATATGCTGGTGTTGAGGACTAGCACGGATGCTTGTCATGGGATTTGAAATGTGTTACATGTATTCACTGTCATATTGCACAATTGTCCACTTTTGAAACTATTTGGCACAGCGATTGGGTTTTCTACAAACTACGAGCTCTCACCAACATTCTTGTTGACCTGTTCGAGTATCCATTTTTTCAAGGTGAAGTTAATGATACAGTTAGGTTGTGATGCGATTAGTTAGCGGACTTTAAGAGTATCCTGTATGGATCATGTATTGAGAGGTTTTGCATTTGGTGTTTGTTTGAAATTAGTTCTTGAGGTTTTTGTTTAGACTTGTATGCGACCCTAACGTGAGCTTTTGAGTTGTAATAATTCGTGACATTGATGTGTTCTTGTTGGGTCTTCACTCAAAAACTATATTTGGTTTGAAGGTCATCATGACACTTTTCATTTATGCATTTTATTTTTCTCTATTTTGTATCTTGTGTTATGATTGATCATTCTTCGTCGCATACCCGTGTTTTTGCCTATGTCGGGGTGTGACATATTCAAAGTTTTGGTTATTAATGAATGAATCATTTCACTATAATGTGTTGTTGGTGTTGTATATGTTTTGTGTATAAATTACACTGTTTGACCGCTACTCTGTTTGACCAAGGGTGTTACCTTAGAGACAAAATAACGAAAACAATGTTGCATAACTTGATGATCCAAAACATAACAAATACATAGAACAAAAAACTACAAGAAATACATACATGGGTAATTTAAGATGTAAAACATTAGTAATAGAAGATAGCACATAAACGACCCATTATTTGCATTGACGTTCGTCTTCAGTAAATGCATCACCCATCTATTCAGCATACACCATTTTCCTCTTTAGTGGCCTTCCTTTGTCCATATGGTTTTATTAACACCATGGTTTGAACCTCTTGACAACTAGGATATTCAAAGGTTACCTTTTTTAAACGACATTATTTGGAACCTGTTCACCCTTAGCACCATCAATCTCATCAGGCACATTAGCATCCATCCCTTGTTCCAATGCTTTACTATGCATGTCTACAAAATCACCAATTTGTTTTCCTATGTTGTTGTTCAAAGGCACCTCTTCTTCACACACGTTTTTTTTGGCTAACCTTGTCTTTCATTACGTCAGTCCCTTTGTCTAAATCAAAGGCATTAATACCGAAAGTAAAGTCAATCTCAAACAAGGATCTTTTCCATTCGAATTCTTCTCTCCACCTTTTTGCCTATTTTTTGATTCATGGATCTATCAGACCGTTAGATAGAGTTGTTTATTAACTCACTGTCAGAGTCTGATAAACATATTTCACTTGGTGAACATGTGTAAGTTTCATTGTTAGCCATGTGAAGATGTTATGCTATCATTAGTTTTTTTTACAATTATCTGGAAAATATCCAAGTGAAAAGGGTAAATATTTAGATGAAAATGACATGTGATTTAGTGTTGGGTTTTTCTTTATTTATGTGAATGGCTGTAGAAAAGGCGGGTAAACAGGAAACGGCTAAATATAGAAGGTGTACTATTGCAGTTAAAAACCTTAAACGTCAAGGGTCAAATTCATAGATAAAAGCGGTATACCTTTTAGTGCAGCTGAAAACCATAAATGTCAGGGACCAATTTCATAGATAAACCTATTCAGTTTATTGAACTGTAAAGTGAATATGTGTGCAAATCATACATAGTTTACATTTACAACCTATTAAGACTAGTGTAATCTGTTGACAAAGTAAAGCCATATCGCAGTCATCCACTAAAACATGAATTCACCACCAAATCAAATAGGAAGAAGGCCTTGATATAGACGATTCCAATCTTCTACTAACCCCCGTCGTCCGTCCCACCAACAACCCTCACATAGCCCCTAAGATAACCACCACCACCCAAACCCTGATTTCAGCTCAAAACCATCAAGTTGATATTTATGTTGAATGTGAACAAGCCTTTGATATAGACGATTTCGATCTTCGACTTACCCCTATCATCCGTCCCATCAAAAATCCTGACATAGTCCCTGAGATAACCACCACCACCCAAACCCTGTTTTCATCTCAAAACAATCAAGTTGATAATTGTGTTGTGAAGCCCATTAGGATAATACCAGGTCCTGCTGGTATGTTCCAAACGGCCAGCTCTGTAAATAGTTGATACACGGGTAGGTGGGGAGGAATCGTAATGTATACACAAGGGAGTATATTAGAAATTATGAGGATGGGAGTGTGGGGATGATGATTTTACGCGTGCGCCATGGCTTAGCGCGATTGACTATGTCAATGTTGATGGAGGGATCGTGACGGGTTGTTTTGGAGATGTTAAGAAATTTCTCAAGAATGGAAAACTTGAGAAAGTTGTTGCAGTTATCAAGTCTTGTACTTCGAATGCGCTGGGCGATCTCACGGTAACACTCAAAGATCTTTCTGGTACAATCTCCGGTACTATTTATTACAAAGTGCTTAAGAGGGAGGTTTTGCAAAGGCGATTACCGTAGGAGCGGCTTTTGATACTCATAACGTTTCCGTTCTTTGCTCCTTTAGGAATATCAACTCATCATTATCTTAACATTACAAAGAAAAATATGGTCACAATATTCCATAAGGATGGTGGGTCTGCATAGTTTCTATGTTCTATTCTGAATGTTGCAAATAGTATTTCTTGACTTTGGCATGTCTTACTAACTCAAATATCTTTCTTCGAATTGTTGTATAAGAAAACAAACACCAACATAAAAAACAAACAAAACTTTACTGATACAAAAACAGCATTTAGTAAAACAAAACAATGACAAGCCCAGCCTATTCGGTGTTTGACCGACCACTCTATTTGACTAATAGTTTTTACTGTTTTTTTTCTTTGTGTAAGGAAAACCACAATTCTTCATTTTCCCACCAAGAGATTAGCCCGTTAAGATACTACCCCTTTTGTCTACCAATGGAAATACAAAATGTAGTTACACGTGTAACAAGCAATAATCACTGTTAAATAGGGACCAAACAGGTAAACCCGGTTATAACATCAAGGACCAAGTGTGTATAAACTCTTGTGATACTGACATGCTTTTGCAACTAAATTATGACTTTGGCTTATTTGGCAATTCAATGGACTATGGAAACATAGTAACACGTGTAACAAACAACATTCACTGTTATATAGGACCAAACGGGCAAACCTGGTTTCCACATCAAGTTGTGTATAACCTCTCATGCTACTTATATGGTTTTGAAAAAGGCCATCATACTGGGATTTCACATCATGGAACCAACTGTGTGTTAACCTATTCATGATACTAAGTAGTTTTTTTTACAAATAAGTTAAATAGGTCACAAACAGCTTAAATCAGTCATAAACAAGTGCAATTATCCATTTTCCACCTAAGTGGACTTTTATGTTTGCCTCTAAAAGGACTTAGACAGTTGTCACAGATGTGGACTTTGATGTTTGCCACTTATGTGGACTTGAATTCAGTACTTACGCTCTCTAAAACAGATTAGTTTTAGGAAGTACAAAAAAGACCTTTCACTGCACCACCTTGCTGCCACTTGACTGTGTTGGTACACCATCACCTATTTCTCTTCCATCTGCATTCCTTGTTTCACTCACTGGCACTTGAGAACTGGTGAAGGTTGACTTGCAGGTTGAGTGGGGGTTCTTTTTGTGGACTAATTCTTTCTGTTTGTACTCTTGCTTTGGTTCCATCATTCTCTACACATGGAGAAGGTGTATTTATACCACAACCATGTAAGGTTGGACTTATCTATTAGGACGACTCATTATGAAACTTATTAGGCTGAATGGTTTGACTTGGGTCGGGCTCGGGTCTTATGGGCTTAAGCCTATAACGCTTACACAATTAGATTAAATAAATGAGCATAATACCCGTAACTAGCCTATTACAACATTTAATAAGTAAAGACTGAGCTTCCCTGATTCGTAGCCAAGCTTCCTTGTTCGACTTAATATTTTGAGGCTAACAATCTCCCCCGAAGCGAGGCTTCCTGTAGATTCTGAGCTTTCATGTTCAAAAACATATTTTGAGGCTAGCAATCTCCCCTAATGTGTGGTCTTTGAATTCCTGAGGTGAAATCTTGAATCTTGCTTCCTTGAACTTCTTGAGATTGCTTTGTCGTTGAGTTCTTGAATCTTTGGTCTTTATTATGTTGTAGGCTTGTTCCTTCATGCTATGCGATCTTTGATCTTTAGCCTTTGTCATTGTCTTTCGACTTTGTCTTTAGTTTCGAGATCTTTAAATCTTTTCCTTGTTTGTCTTTATCGTCTTTGCCATCTTGTGTCTTAACCAACATGCTCATACATTGCATCATCTTGAAAGCTTGCTAACAATCTCCCATGAAGCTTGGTTTTTGAGGAGGGATCTTTAATATCATAGTTTGTGGAAGTCTTCGTCTTAATACTTGAGCTTTCTTGATTCTTGAATCTTGATGCTTATAGTATGTCTTTGTAGTTTGAGCATGAGCATATGTTAATGAATCCGACTCAGCTGAAATGGGATACCGTCACCACCGTATAACTTGCAAGTTTATGTTAGTGATAATCAACATATATGGACGAGAGTGTCTTTGTCACTTCGTCAAATAAGGTTGTAATAACCACGGTTCCCCGTTAATGATATAAATACTGCCTGTGATCAGATAGAATTCAAATGAATCTTCTTGATAGGGTTTCGCAGTTGCACTAGTCGTTCTCGTTACCGGAGCGTCTTAAAGCAGACAACACGGTAAGAGTGAATCAGATAGTTACTATCTTTCTGATTAAAGCGTCAATTCATTTACTAGACCAAAATTGATATCCAGTTAACACAAGCTTGATTCATATAGAATCTCGCAAATCACCTACCGAGAGCTTGTTTGATGTTGGCTATGGAAGGATTTCCATCGCCACTGTGAATACTAAATAGTATCACTCAGATGTTTGACTCTGAAGGATTTCCATTCATCATCGTGAATACCAAAGAACACTCACTGCAGAAAGTTCTGGAAAAATTACAAGGATAGTCGTAGGGATCTTGTTAACAGCTTGTGAACTTAATGGTGTTCAACAAGTGTTTGTCATGAAATGTGTCCTAATGAGATTTATTTTTGTTGATCTCTTAGCTCTAGACTCTATTAGTGCATTTTGGTTTAAGTACTCGAAGGCAGAGCTGACTACCACCTAATCAATTTAACTAACTCAGAGTAAGAAAGTCAATAGAAGTCGTGTGTATCTCTATGAAAAATGAGACAAGACTATTTTGAGAGAAAACTTGAATGGCTGGGAAGGGTTGTGCGGTGCATCACTGGGTCCATGATGTCTTGTCTTCAATACCAGAATTCATCTTTGTGAATCTGATAGATTATGTATTGACCCGGTTTCTGCCTAAAGTGTGTGGAGGGCTTCTTTCTTTTCACCCTTTATCCATACATTTCTTTTTAATTCTTCAACCCCTTCAATGCTTACCAAGACGTCATTACTAACACCTTGTTGTGATTGTTCAGTGTTTAGACTCAAGCTTATCGGTATTATTCCTTATTATCATTCATTTTCCAATCATAACTAAGGACCTGCTACTTCTAACTATGGAATGTCCTTGGGTAAGATCCCTCTGGTACTAGGTTGGATCATAGACTAGTACCTTAACCTAGCACTCTTATGACTTCCCATCGGCGTCGTGAATTAAGATGTTGTTGGGTATAAGATCGTAACAATAAAACCTTTTCCGAAGAGTACAAAACACTTTTCACTCTTGAGTCTTTAGATCACTTATTATTTTCAAGATCACATTTTAATTACATTTCTCCCCTTATTTTAAATACTAATTCATTTAGTCTTTGAAATACCATGTGATTAAAATTTGTCATGAAAATTCTGTGGTGAGAAAACATTAGCAGCATGAATTATGTAGAACTTTTCTTCTTGCTCCCCCTCAATTTTACATATGTTTGACACCAAAAAAGTGATACAAAGTTGTAAAATGAATATAAAATTGAGGGTGAGGCAGTGTTGAGCACACAATTTTGAAAGATTATGAAATGTCATTGAAGAATTCCTCAAAAATTATGCTCAAACACTGGATCATCTTATAACATACAATCTATTGAGTAGTCATTATTATTACTGAGTTGTTATTAAGAGATTTTTGATAATGTTTTGAATACATAAGAATTGTCGTGAGATGATGTATTCAAAATCATTAAAACTTTGTTTTTCAAAAAACTCCCCCCTCAAACATTGACTCATTTTGAAAATGACACCAAATGTAGAAGAATTGTGTTGTAAAACTTTATGAGGGATGTAGCGTTGAACACACAATTTTGAAAGATTATGAATCGTCAGTGAGAAATTCTTGAAAAATTGTGTTCAACATGTTGAAAAAACATCATGTTAGAAGACTTCTCTTTTAACTCTAAGGATAAGTGCACTGAAACGTACACTCTCCTTTGTCGTTCGGGTCCGAGTTGCAATCTGAGAGTGATTACAAGTCATGAAGAAAAAAGAGAAATGACATGTTTTGAAAGCATTTGAAATTCTTGCTTGAACTTCATTTACACAACCGTGTCAATGTTAATTGACATTTCTAGGCACGTAAATGTTATCGATTCCAAGAGACATGTCGAGAAGATTCTTTTTGTGAAACATTTTCTGATTTTTTTTGATTTTGTATTTTCTTTTTGAAATTTTATATTTTTGTATTTGTTTTTATAGGTTTTATATTTTGTATTTTTCTTTTCTAAAAATATATATTTACAAGTCGATGTTTGATGAAATATCAAGCAGATTCATTTGTCAGAACCTCCAGTTCTGCTGGAGTCAAACATCTCATACCAATTCGTCTGACAAGATACTGAAACCTATCTTCAGGTAAGGCTTTAGTAAACATATCAGCTAATTGGTATTCAGTTCTGACAAAGTACAATTCAATTATACCGTTTTTAATATGTTCCTTGATGAAATGATATCGAGTATGGATGTGCTTGGTACGGGAGTGCTGCACGGGGTTGCATGAGATTACTATGGCCGACTGAGAGTCGCAATACAACGGTATTTTGTTGTAGTTGAAGCCATAATCCTTAAGTTGTGTCCTCATCCACATTACTTGAGCACAACTTGCAGATAACGCCACGTACTCAGCCTCTGCTGATGACATTGCAGTATAGTCCTGCTTCTTTGACATCCAACTGACTAACTTATCACCTAGGAACTGTATTCCTCCAGAAGTGCTTTTGCGAGTATCAATGCATCTGGCATGGTCAGCATCTGAAAAAGCTGTTAGTTCAAAGCCATAATCATTCAGATACCAGAGTCCCATGTTAATGGTACCTCTCAAGTATCAAAAGATCCTTTAAACCTCTTTGAGGTGTTTTTCAGTCGGTCTTGCTTGATATATTGCACAATAACATACTGCATGCACTATATCTGGTCTACTAGATGTCAGATACATGAGTGACCCGATTTTACTACGGTAGTCAGTTTGGTCTATGAGTTGTCCACTCAAGTCTGCATCCAGATTAGGTTTCGTAGCCATTTGTGTACCAATGCTTTGACCTTTTTCCATACCATGTTTTTAAGTATCTCTAAAGCGTACTTGGCCTGATTGATAAAGATACCTCGCGAGGATTGGTGGATTTGAAGTCCTTAAAAGAATTTCATTTCCCCTATTAAGGACATCTCAAATCTACTGTGCATTAATTTTTCAAATTGTTTAGAGAATTTAGGGTTTGTGGACCCGAAAATAATGTCATCAACGTGTATTTGCACAAGTAGAATGTCCTCCCCGTATCTTATCGTAAATAGAGTCGAGTCAATTATACCTTTAGTAAAACCTTTTGACATCAGGAAATTTAAGAGTTCATCATACCAGGCTCTTGGAGCTTGTTTCAATCCATATAGAGCTTTCCTTAAGCGGTAAACCTTTTCTGGATGATCAGGGTCAACGAACCCATCTGGTTGTGCAACATAAACCTCCTCCTTAAGTGGACCATTAAGAAATGCCGTTTTCACGTCCATCTGATAAATTGGAAAAGACTTGTGTGCAACATAAGCGACGAAAATCCGAACAGCTTCCAAGCGAGCAACTGGAGCAAATGATTCTTCAAAATCAGTACCCTCTTCCTGAGCATAACCCTTAGCTACAAGTCGTGCCTTATTGTGAATTACATTTTGGTCTTCATCCTTTTTGTTCTTCTATAACCACTTTAGCTTGATTATGTTATTGCCAAAGGGTTTGTCAACGAGTTCCCAAACTTGGAGTCTATCAAACTGATGAAGCTCTTCATGTATTGCCTCGATCCATGCAGAATCAGCCATTGCTTCCTTAATGGTTTTCGGTTCAGCTGTACTTACGGTGAGTGTGAACATACACATTTCAGGATTGGTTCCAAGTCGTCGTCTTGTTTGCACTGGCTTGGATGGATTTCCACAAACTTGAGTTAACGGGTGATCTTTTGTCCATTGGTATTCAGAATCTTGTGGTTGATTGAAGGTATGCATATTTGAATTATCAATATTGCGTGAGGAAGACTTAGTAATATCTTGTACCGGTGTACAAAAAGGATTGATAAATTCATGCTGTTGAACTTGTATGTCTTCTGCTTGATTATCATTGTTTTCCTCAGCATGTACATTTATAGCTGGAGTTGTTGGTATCGTTGAAGATGTATTATTCGTTGTAGGTGGTGTGTCTTTGGTGTGTAGTAGTAAACAAACAAATTTATATACCAATAGTAATAATCCCGTAAGAATTCTTTCCAAAATACTTCTCAACCAAGAGAAATATAAGGTAAAAATCTCACAAAAGAAAACACAATTCGTATATTTTTATCCGGGAAGTATTGTACAACTCGGGTCGTGTCCCAACGAAATCGTGAATTGAGAATTTGGAATATTCGGATTCGAGCTTAGAATGATAAAAGAGATTTGATTTGTTGATTACACTACAAATGTAATAGCAAGAATTGAAAAACAATGAAATAGCACGAAAATTAAATGCACAAAATGTATTAAACGCGAGCTAAAACTGAAATTTAAAAACTAAAACACAACTTTTAACAAATTTAATATCTAAAAATCAAAAATTTAAAATGAAAATTAATGCAAAAAGAATTAAAATTTTTCAACTATTTTTCTATTTTTTATGATTTTTCTAAGAAAAAGTAATTTCCTTAAATCTATTTTAATTCCTAGAAAATACAAATCAAACTGGAAAAATATAGAAAAATGGTTTAAAAATACTAAACTAGTGCAGAAATTTATTGGCACAAAAAGCCCCAAATTTTA
>BQNB010041596.1:33500-46668 GCA_026074375.1 Tanacetum coccineum
AAAATTTCTTCGTAGGGTTATTTTTAAAGATTTTAGGTTTTCCCCCTTTTGTTCGGGATTCGTGCTCTCGTTTTCTAGTTTAATTTCATGATTTCTAGGTTTTTCTTAAACGTTTTTGTTTGTTATTGTTTAATTTGACTTTTCCACACTTTCAATTCAATTCTCTCCTTCAAACTTAAATCTTCGACTGTATCGATTTTCCATTCCAGCCTCGTTGGGGATAAACGACCCGGGAACACTCTATACTACTTCTTGGTTTCATTGATTGTTGTTTTTAGATTATACATATATTTTATATTTTATTATATATTATATATATAGTGTAAAATTCTACAATCAATTTTTGGCGCCGCTGCCGGGGAGGCTGTGAAACCGTTTATCGTTACGTTTGGCATTTGTGTTTGAATCTGTGAATATTATCAAAAAAAAAGTACAAAAATATTTTCATTTTCTTTTAGTTTAAAAAAAAATCTAAAAAAAACAAAAGAAAAAACCAAAAATATAAAAACATTGTCCATAAAAAAAACTTTGTCCATAATAAAAAAAGAAATAAAATACACAAATTGGTTCAAATAACCAAAATATATTATTTCTCAACTGAGCGTATTATCATATTAACTTCCCGGTGAAATTGTTGGTTCCCAACTCGAATACAAATAGATTTAAAAACTTGCCAATTGTAGTTCTCTTACGGACGAACGACTCACCTTGAAAGTTAAAACAAACTATAAAGTGGGTATTAAGGAGGGTTGTTCCTAGGAACTACTACCGAAAAGGAGATATAAGCTTCGCGCTATTCCTACTTCTCCGCTCACTTGTGAGTTTATCTTTTTTGAGAGCTACGTTGAAGTAAGTAGATTATCCAGGTTTAGGTTGTCTTATCATTTTTGTTCCGCCGTTTAAAATAGATTGTGATATTAATGAAAAAACCAAAAATAATCTTTTTTTCTTCGTATTATTTAATGCTCTCTTTCTTATACATCTTAATGTTTAATTTTATGACGTCATTCGAATGTCTCGTTTTGAATCCGATTTTACGCGATTAAAGAATGCTCGATCTTGTGGAGTTTTGGACACTGCAGCTTTTGTTGTTCAAATTAGGGTCTTGAGACAAGATTCTGTGTTCTCCTAACCCCCTCGAAATTGCGCAAGGTGTGCAAGGTGTGGAACCCCAGTTGATGGCCCGAATTGTCAAGGATGTGCTCTTTTACGAAAAAAAATTAAGGAAGATTTGTTTACATATTATGTGGAAAATGAATCTCTCGAAGACCTTCAAGATACTTCCCAGTCATCCGATGACAATACCAACGTTGTTGATGCTCCTCAAGAGCCATTCGTGGTCATCAATGAGGACTCGAGTGAAAACGGCACAGCATCATCTGAGCACACGCTCCCTTTACAATTGAACCTTGTTGTTCTTGAGTGCGGTGATCTTTTCGCTTAGATGGAATCTTTTGTCGGGACAATGCACTAGTTAGTCTCTGTGGAAAGGTGTCATACGGTTTTATAATTGCCCTCGAACAGTTCCGATTATACTCTAATCGAAACCATGCAAAATCAAACCATTGATGAGCCCATACAAACTTGCAAAGTTTTCTGCAACAACAATGTCTTCTTAGGTACATGCCAAAATGATGGTTTGCAAGGAATACGATGGTCGTTTGTTTTTATTGTAAAGTTGGAAATGGAACACAAATCAATGTTTCAATTCCGTACTCTTCTAACGACTCTCCAAGTGTTGCAAACCATCCTCCACAATCCCAATACGTGCCATACTCTTGTGAGTTATGTGGGAATGATTCTCATTACGGTTACGATTGTCCACCTCAAGTCCCGTTTGTCTACAATCAGGACCCATGTTTCAATCAACACTTTGATTATTTTCCACAAACTTCACCGAGTTTTCCACAGAGACAAATTCTTTGTTCGTGAAAATTGTGTGGGTGTCCTCATGAACCCTTCCAATGTCTGTACTCAATGAATGAAGACTATATCATGAGCAAAATCTTGCTATGATCAAATTCTTTTGTTTTAACAAGTTCAAACCCCCGTCAATATGAACCGTCAGAATCATCCAATCTTCAATTCCTCAAAATGATACCTTATAATTTCTGTCAAAAATATGCTTTATGGATACTCGGAAATGACAAGCCTTACGTTGATTTGGTTGGTCAAGTTATACAAAAGAAGGAGAAGAAAACAGCGAATTGCGGAAGAGCAAGCGGCTAAAGATCAATATTGCGAAGTTTACCAATTGCTTAGATGATGATGCGAGTGACAATACCATTGCAATCACCCCGTTTTACCAATCGAGGAATTCCCCGATAACTCTCTAAGTATGGGGGATTCTTTACGAGCATCTTGACACTATTCCAGCAACGGAATCGACGATAGTAATAAAGTCTAGTGTTGAGGACCTTGTCCCAATCCCAAGTGAGTCCTGAGCGAGGGTGATTCACGACATAATGTTTGATTGTGCCTGTCTTTTGTGAAAAATTACCACCCCTTCTTAATTCTCTCTATGAAAACATTCTGAGGATTGATTGTCAATTCCCGACGATGATAATTCTTCAAGTGGATGACGATGTATCCCTACGTGTGGATATCGATTATGTCGATGGCATCACTTCCTCGATGTTTTGAGATCGTCCTCAGGCTTAGAGGTGGCTGGAGATTGTGTTGACCGGAAGTGAAAGGATTGTTGATGTTATTCTTTTAACGAATCAAAGACGATATCCTTCGTGAAAAAATGTTGGAATGTCATCTTCTTATTGCTAATATCGATGCAAATGAGATTAATCCCACTCAATCTTCGTGAAGTTGTGATCAAGTCTACCTTCCACTCACTGCCGCCCTCCCCTCAGCTCTCGCACTCGCGCACTTGAGGAGACTAAGACACCTTGATAATTCCTATTCCCGAATCTCTAAAAACTTTCCGCTTTAATCTAGAAGAGATTAGTAGTGGATAGTCCCACTACTCATTCGAGTTTATCTATCTGATTATAAAGCTTGTTCTACGTTGATTAACGATCATTTAAAGAGAGAGTAGCTGGCTCGCAGTACCTACTACTCATGTTGATTTTTCTCAATATGATGCGTTTATCTTTGATAGCTTTTGATGATCAGTTTCCTCCCTTGCCGATAGGAGTGACTTTAATGCCAATGAGGAGTTCGCCTGGGAACTCACTCACATCATGCCTCTCCCGGACTGAACTGTTCAGAATTTGTAAGCATAGCCCGATCCGAGAGGTTTGACTTTATTGACCCCGGATTGTCGAAAGATGCTTCTAGGACTAAGTGAATGTTACCAATTGAGGATTGACCAAATCTTTTTCTTCGTCTTATGTTGTATGGTATCTTTCTTGTTTTTCTCACGTATCCGTTGTCCCTCCATATTCTTTTCTCCACCGGTGAATGAAGATTCATTTTTGATCCCGGGAATTTCAATTATCATTCTTTTAGCTAGGCGGATGTATTCTCATCGGTGTGGAACTTTCATAATCAAATTTGATTCCAACCATTGAATCGAAAGTCGAAGATGATTTTATCTTTCCACTTTGCTCCCCCAGGGACCAATGAATTCGGTGGGTCGAGTTCGAGTCTTGTGACTCGGTTAACAAACAAGGCGCTTCGTGGGTGGTCAAAACCCTATTGTGATCCAGTTATTCTTCGATCTTTATGCTAATAAGTGTTTTGTGTGGTGATAAGGCTAGCCTTTTCCATTACCCGTGTTTTGTCCATGTTTTGTGTGCTTTGTGTTGTATGTCCAGGATTTCTCGGTTTGTGAAGACTCTCGTGCTTGCAGTATCCACATGAGTTTCACACCCTCAGCTTCATTTTGGAAATCCAGTATCTAAATCCAATCGACTAACGTTTTATCTTTTGGCACACTTCATAAATGGCTTTAGATTTGAGTAGGAACCCTTTTAAAAACATCGAGGACGCGAGAATGTTAGTTCTGTAGTGATGGGGGGTGATCTTCGATTGATTTCTGCCTGCAACCGGTGTTATCTCACGCAATTCCCGTTTTACCACCAAATTTTTGCAAAAATACCAAAAAATTTTGAAAAAATTTTAAAAATTTCAAAAATAAAATAAGTGTTTTGTCACAGTTTTTAACTTCACTAATGCGGTAGAAGGAGAATAATTTTGACTCGATCGGGCTGTTGAGCCCTAGCTAGTTCTCAAACTGTACCGCTTGTTAGGCTAAGCTTTCTCGAATTCGATTTGCTTCGAATTTTAATAAGTGAAGAACAAGAAGTGTTAGAGTTAAATATAAGTTTATGTGCCTATCCGAGGGGGACCAAAAAAATGATTTTTTTTCCTTTTTTAAATCTTATTTGAGTAATCTTGTGGCTTTTTCTCCCATTGAGCCTTCTAATCACACCTTAATCATACTGTGCTCCAATTGCAAATTCAACTAAGTCAAGCGCGTGTTTGGAGAAAAAAGTTCAAATTTTGTTAAACTTGTTCTTTAAAGCGAGATGTTTTATATTTTCTTAAGTAAGTGTTCGAAGGTTATAAAATGCCAAGAAGCATGAATGAGTATGATGCAAAAATGCTTGTTCATGAATATTGAAATTATGGCCAATGAAAGCATACATTTGATTATATTGGAAACAAGAAAAGATGTGTCGTGATTATCCCCACTCGATAACCACGAAGGTGGGGTTCAACTAAGACATCTTTTGCTTGTCTAAGGAATGTTGGTGTGTTGTGATATCTCACAGGAAGCGAGGTCTAGGGTGAGGGTTCAAACTAAGACATTTATCCTTAGCCATATAGGAGATGGTGTTGTTGTGATTTCCCACAACGCTAGCAACTGGGGCTGGGGTTTTCAAAACTAAGAACATTCGGTCGGTTGGTTGTGATTTCCTACTAGGGAGCGGAGGCTAGGTAGGTGTTCAACTAAGCAACGACATTCTAGCTTTAAGAACTTATGAGTTATAATGATAGAAGATGTGCAAAAGTTCTACAGTTAAATCTCGTTCTTATAATCAAGTTACAAGGTCATAATCAAGTTGTCACTTAGAGTCCTGATTCATCTTGAATCGTACGATTTGAAATAAGTTGATCTGATGGTTGAGTTGAATGAGTACACACATGTTAAATCTATATATTCATGTTTGGGAGTTAAAAGTTACAGTCATAAAAGTAGGAGTGCTTAACATATAGACCTATATTGACATTGATCTGTTTAATTTGGCTTGGTTTGGAAACTAGTGATAAATTAGGGGACGATGAATTTATCCGTCAGGAGACATTCCATAGTTTTATTCTTGGTCTCTGTTTCGTCTCTCATTTCTATGATCCCGCAATGTTAATGTATATTAAAGGAAGATCAAACAGGAAGTCGAGAAGATAAAAGAAAAAGAAAATTCCAAAAGAAAATATTAGGGATAGTTAATGTACAAATAAAAAGTGGTGGAGAAAACGGGACTTGTCGAGCTTTGATTGTCTTTAGTTTCCTTGGACGAACACTTAGCTATTTTAAAGTTATGTAGTCGATGGGGGATTGAAGATTTTAGTTTTAATTAAATGTTTACTCCATAAATTGCTGTGGAGGCTCATACGCGCAATCTCGCTACACGCGCTGCTGCTCGCGCGCGCAATTTGTGGTATTTGTGCTTTATTACACATACCTTTTACCTTTAAAAACGCGAGATAAAATAACCAAAAACGGACTTAAATGCAAACAAATATACGCTTGTTTTGCTAATTGTATTTGCTGCAGGATAGGTAATTATCTAAGAAAAGACGAAAATCGAGATAGCCAAACGACAAAAACCGACTTCGGGTGGGTCGGGTGAAAAATCAGGAAATAAGACAAAAGTCAAGTCCAAGCCCAAGCTGAAAAAGTGTCACCAAGTCAACCTCCCGAGAACCAAAGTTCCAAAAATAGAAAGTTTAGGGGACTTAAAATGGTATAATCCCTTGTAATCTTATATTTATAAAAGCAATTAAGAGAAAAGAAGGCAAGGGTGTATTCTGCTAAGATGTCAAAGATATACTACAAGGGCCTTTTTGCCAAAGTCCCATAAACTGATTAACTATCAGAGGACTTACGGTTTGCAAAAAGGTGTTATATCCTTTGGGGGGACTAATTCTGCCATAGTCCACAAAAAAAATAGGGGGTTTTTTTATACACTCAAGGTCCCATGGGTGCAAACAACATATAACTTGTGGGGAGGGCATGTTTGCCGCAAGTCCACCAACTTTCCCCTGTCATCCCAAAAACATAATAAACTCCTGTTCCAGGCATTTTCGATTCCCAGAACCACTCACGGGTTGCCTCCCCTACTTTGATCCTGCATCTCTTTCTACACCTGTGGTGACAAACCTTTATCCCCCCCCTCATCACTAAGCTTTCCAGCTGATGAGCTTGCCATAGCTGCAATCCCACAATTCCCCAAGCCTCATCCAACGGCTGTGATGATTGGTTTTTGGTTTGCTCTCACCAAACTAACACAAAAAAACACACAACAAAGAAGCTTGGCAGCTTATAAAAGAGGAAGAAAGATGAAGAGATAGGGAGTTGTTTTTAGCTGTTTTTTAAAATTAGTTTTCATTTGTATTTTTTTCAGTTTGTAGATATTTATTCGTTTGTACTGTTGCAATTAAGTTTTTTTTTTAAGCCTTTTCTTTTCAGTTGGTACTTCTTGTGAGTATTACTTGTACGTTCCATATTCGTAAGCGTAGTTATGTTATGATAGTTGTGGTTGAGTTTGCGTTGGTAATTTTCATGTAATAAGCCATTTTTTAGCAATACGTGGTTAATAAGTCATTAAAGCTTATTAAATCCCATCACGCTCAAATTCACGTTAAACTTGTGGGAAAAGTCATTCTTTAAATTGTGTTTAGTTCATTTTATTTCAATATATACTCATTAGAGAGGTGCAATTGAGTAAAATGGAAGCTATTTGGAGAATTAATTATAGTTAGTTATTGAGCTTATAAGATCCTGGGGTTAGAGGCAAGGGGTTGCCACTTAGGTATATATCTTTTATTTAAAGCCATTCTCGCTACTAGTACGAAGACAAGAGTGTGCTGTGGCTGTGATGTACAAAAAAAAAAATCCATGGTTCATTTCTCAACTGCTTTGTGTTTGGGTTATTGTTTAGCTTTAAGACTTGTTAGTCTGATTACTGTTAATTACTCTTCCCGGATTCATTTCTTTGCACAATTTTATGTGGTGGGGGGGAGAGTGGGTGGTGGGGTGTTGAGGATTTATTTAATAGTATATGGTGGCTATTTCTGGTTTGCTCTGTGTGAAAGGGTAATGGGGAGTGTAATGGGCCTAGGAAGTGTTTAGTGGTGGGGGGGTGATGGGGGGAGTTCGGGGGAGGTGGGGGGGGGGTGGGGTTCAGTTTCAGTGTAGTTAGGTGGTGGTGAGGCACTCGCGCGGTTGGAGCCCCCCCCCCCCGCGCGGGGCGCTGGTGTATTGTCCCCCCCCCGCCTTTTTGGAGTTTGCGACCCCGGCCGCACGTCACCAGAGGCACGGGGATGGGACAAAGGGTAGAAAGGGGTGGGGGAGTTTGGGACGGGAAGTTCGCGGTCTTTGCGGTGTATCTTATGTTTATATTTCGTTTTTTTCTCCTTTAATTTTTATTTAATTTATTTTAAACTTATTTACACTTAAGCTGTAGGCTTTGAGTTTTAAAGTCGCTTAATTTGGTGAGTAAAAACTGAGAGAGATGAGTAGATAAAAGGTTCTAGTGTTTTAGTTTTTAAATTAGTTTTTGTATACGTACATAAGGTTGGGTACAGTTGTGTATTAAGGGGGTGTTTGGGTCAGCTGTGAAAATGGGGTCAAATACTTTTGTCTATGGGTTGGATAGTTATTAGCTAGTTTAAGTTTAAGTTTGTAAGCTTCATTTAAGCTGTTGTTATAGGTGCTTTTAGTTTGAATTAAACTGTTTTGCACTCTCTCTGCGTTTTTTTAAAAACCTGCGTTTTTACACGCGCGCGGGCGCTCCGCGCCGCGGCTCTTACACCACAAGTACTATTTAGTTATGCACTTGTGAAGTTGGAGTTTGAGTCGTCAAAAAAAAGTGTGTTTTGAGTGTTATTTTAATTAAGCTGCTTAAAACCCCTTGGTCTTCTATTGACTAGGTGAACTGACGAAAACACAGTAGGGTGTTTAGTGTAAACAAATCTTTAAGCCTATTTTTTCACCTCACGTATTCAGCTTGTTTAAATGAGTTTTAGAAGAAGTAAAAATGTTAGCACAAGTCCAAAGCTAGGGTACTAAATATGTTTAAGCTGTATCATTTTTAACTTGGCTTATTTGGACGGGTTATGAGAGCGTACCTTGGATGAGAGCCTAGGTGCCCCTTATATTCTCACCGAACCCTAATGGGCTTTGTCCCATTAATTAGGTTAATAACCAAGAGGCCCCATCGCGTATTTTAATAACTAGTGGGCCCCTCTCCTGATCGTGACTCGTTCGTAACGGGTGTTATAAATACCTGCGCGCGTGTGCGCTGGTTGGACCTCATAGGCCTAAATCCTTGTCGTGATAGCCCATATGTTATGGGCTTCCCCGTAGGCAGTATCGTTTGGGCCTTGGAAGCCCGTACTGGTGTCGCTATGGCCCATTCGTCATGGGTCCGGGTTTAAATAGTATTCGTAGGTCGGGTTCATGACCCGAGGTTGGACTATACGTCATCAGTTTAGTTTGCTTATTTCCCTTTTGCTAGCTTATTTGAATGCTCGCTTTAGTGTTTTTGCCCTTTAAGCTTTGTTTAGCTTTTCTGTCATCATAAGCTCTTCACAGCTTATTTAGCCTTAAGCTTTTAGCCTTTTTAGCTTATTTAGATTAGTTTAGGTCCCCTTTAGCTTAATTATGTCCTAGTTTAGCTTATTTACCCACATGTCCAAAATTACTTAGTGAAAATTTTAGCTTTAAGCCAATATAAGTATTCTGTCGACTTTAAGCTTATTTTTAAGCTTATTGAGTGCTTTTTAGAAAAAGTTGTAGAAGACAAAGTTGTTAAGCCCCACGAGCTTAACAACTTTGCCTTTTTAAGTTTTTGAAAAAAAGGGGAAAGACAAGAGGTCCGGGTGAGCAAGACTCGAACCCGTGACCTCTCGATACAGTCCCCTTTTATAACATCACATACCGCTGCGCCCTTGGGTCTTTTTCGTTAAAGACTCAAGGGCCTTAGTATTTAAGGTCATTTTGGGATTATAAGCTAAAAAGCTGTAACAGCTTATTTCGGGGCTTATTTCTTAAGCAATTTTTAGCTTTTTATTTTTCGTAGGATTTCTATAGTGTAAAGTATTTTTAGAAAAAATTTCAGAATTTTTCGAAATAGTTTAATATTTTTTATAATTTAATTTCGTTAAAAGTTTAATTAATTCATAAAAAATACAAAAATTATCAAAAAAATATTTTGCTTTTTTAGAAAATTTTCTTTTGTCATATAGTTTGTAGGAAAAATACAAAAATTTTCGTAGGGTCATTTTTACAACTTTTCCTTTTTTAAAGAACGGGTCCGGGTACGTTTTTTGTTTTGACTCGTTTTTGGGTCAAACGAACTCCGTTTTCGGTCTAGTCTTTTTCATTCTTCGTTATTTGTCCCGTAGAGTAGTTTAGAAGTGAAAATTTCTTCGTAGGGTTATTTTTAAAGATTTTAGGTTTTTCCCCCTTTGTTCGGGATTCGTGCTTCCGTTTTTCAGCTTAATTTCGTAATTTTTAGGTTTTTCTTAAACGTTTTTGTTTGTTATTGTTTAATTTGACTTTTCCACACTCTCAATTCAATTCTCTCCTTCAAACTCAAATCTTCGATTGTATCGATTCTCCAGTCCAGCCTCGTTGGGGATAAACGACCCGGGAACACTCTATACTACTTCTCGGTTTTATTGATCTTGTTGTTTTTAGACTTATATATATTTTATATTTTATTATATATATATAGTGTAAAAAGCTTCAATCAATTTTTGGCGCCGTTGCCGGGGAGGCTGTGATACCGATTTTCGTTACGTTTGACATTTTGTGTTTGAATCTGTGAATATTTTCTTTTATAAAAAAACATATAAAATACAAAAATATTTTTCATTTTCTTTTATTAGTATAATTATCAGATAAAAAACCAAAGAAAAACCAAAAATATAAAAACATTGTCCATAAAAAAAAAGAAATAAAATTCACAAATTGGTAAAATACCAAAATATAATATTCTCAACTGAGGTATTATCATAATAACTTCCGGTGAACTTTGTGATTCCCAATTCGAACAAAAGATTTAAGAACAAAAAGATTTAAAAATTGCCAATTGTGTCTTTTCGACAAACGATCACTTGAAAAATTTAACAAAAACTATAAAGTGGGTATAAAGGAGGGTGTTCAAGAACTACGACCCGAAAAGGAGAAATAAAGGGCTTCGCGCTTATTCCTACTCCCTCCGCTCACCTGTGCGGTTTTATTCTTTTGAGAGCTACCAGTGAAGTAAGTAGATTATTTGGTTTATGTTGTCTTATCTCATTGGTCCCGTTTTTTAAAATACTATTGTGAACTTAATCATTGAAAAAGCCAAATCGAATTAGTGTAGATTTTCTTTTTATATTTTTCTATTTTGTGCTATGCCACTCGTTTCAAGCCGTAGACGTCGAAACACAGTTCGACAAACTTTGTTGAATCATCCAATCTTGAGACACCTGTATCATCCCATAGTTACTATGGCTGATAATCGTACTATGGCGCAATTGCTCGAGCACCCTCCGGGGTTAACGAGGATGCGATCGGTTTATTCCGGATAATCATCAGCGAATAACTTTTGAGATCAAGCATGGTCTTCTGAATCTTGTCCAAGAACAAGCAATTTTTTTAGAAATGATAAAGAAGACCCACATGCTCACATCCGTTATTTCAACAAGATCACTTCTACGATTGAAGATTCCAACGTACCAAATACGTCGGTTAAGCTTATGCTTTTCTCGTTTTCTCTCGAAGGGGCAGCCGATATGTTGGAAAAAGAACCCCGGTCGATTGAATCATGGATGATCTTGTTTCGAATTTCATTAACAATTCTTCCTCCTCTAAACGGACAAATCTCAAAAATGGAAATCACAAGATTCCAGCAAAAAATTTGATGGAGACGTTTTAATGGAGGCTTGGGATCGTTTCAATGATCTTTTAAGGGGATGCCCTCATCATGGGTTTTCAGAATTGCATCAACTCGATACATTCTATAATGCCCTAAACTCAGTTGATCAAGATTCATTGAACTCTGCTGCCGGTGGTAACTTCTTAGACAAAATGCCTCGAGAATGTTTAATATCATCGAGAGAAGTCTAAGTACGTCAACCACGAAACAAAGATTGTTGTAGCTAAAATGAGTTCAAGCTCTTCACCCAAAGCAGTCTCTTCTGATGTTGCTGAATCCCCCAAAGACAATGGTTCGAGCATTAATTCTTGATAGAAAGAACTATAGCCCCAGCTTCCGCCCGTAAAAAGCTGGTTGAACTCAAAGTTGTGTAATTGTGGGGGAGGTATTTCTTTATCAAATTTGTCCAGCCACTTTTAGCAACATGTACCTGACAATATCCAAGTGTGTGTGTCCCAGGCCGATGCGGCCAATTTCTAACAAAGCTAAATTCTGGTTATGCCCCCGATGGTTCAATATCAAATTCCACCTCCTGGTGTTCTCCATTTCAGAATCTCATGCAAATAATCTAAACATTTTCAATCGAGGAAATAAATCAATCAAAACGAGGAAACAATTTCAACCAAGGTCAGATTTATCGACTTCGGTCAATCAACCAGTAGCTCATCAAGGCCTGCTCCTCAGATAACACGGTGTTTTTTTTGTCAAAAACGGTTTTGAAAGATATGTCACAGCAATGATGCAGTGTTGAGAAAACATGCAAAAAAACCAAGGTCAAAAAACCTGGCAATCCACAATGGCAAATTTGACTGACATGCCTTTCCAAAATTTGTTACTGCTATTACGTTATACTTTCGGTTCTGGAACTCTTCTGGTAACACTGTTACCAACCTAAAGGAGATTTAAAAGGGTTTATCACTACCCGATAGTGGTGTTACCATTCAAGGACAGAAAGAGTGTAATCATGGACACCGAGGTGACAAAGGACACGAAGCCTTGTTAATATCGAAGCACCGAAGACGTCCAACCTCCTGTTGTTCAAATTCAGTCTCGTAATCCAAATCCTGAGCCCAATGTTGCTCCTGTTGTTGCTCCTGTTGTTACTCTAGTTCCTAAAGCATCAATTCCATTTCCATCAAGAAGAAATGATGAAAGGCGCAAGGAAAAAAGCTAACGACCAAATCGAGGAAATTCTATGAAATCTTTAGAGATTTGAGTTTCGAGATTAGCTTTATCGATGCCTTGATGCGATGCTAAATTTGCTTCGACTTTAAAAACCATAATTGGAAACAAAGAAAAACTGAGCGAATTGTCAAAGAACTCCTTTGAATGAGAACTGTTCAGCGGTCATCTCAACAAGTTACCAATGAAGAAATTGGAGACCTGGTATTCCTGGAATTCCATGTGAATTTACGGGGTATTACTACATGCAACGCATTAGGCAGAGCCGATTTCTGATTCCATGTGAATTTACAGGGATTACTACATGCAACGCATTGGCCGATCTTGGTGCGAGCATTAATCTTATGCCTTATTATTCTGTATGGAACAATCTATCTCTTCCTGAATTAACCCCGACTTGCATGACACTAGAACTAGCTGACCGTTCGATCACTAAACCGACTTCGTGGTTGTTGATTTTGAACCAGACCCTCAAGTACCTTTAATTCTCGGGCGATGTTTCTTGAAAACCAGTCATGCTTTGATAGATGTTTATGAAGGTGAGATTACCCTTCGTGTTGGCAAGGAAGCCATCACATTCAATCTGGACCAAACTTCAAAATACACAGCTGATTACAACCATATGACGGTAAACAAAATCGACGTCATTGATATGGCTTGTGACGAGTATTCTCAAGAAGTCCTAAGATTTTCAAACGTGATCGCGAGTGGCAATCCCACTCCATATTTTGAGCCTATTGTTTCTACTGCTTCTCCGAATCTTACTCCTTTCGGGGACAGTGATTTTCTTTTAATGGAAGAAGCAGATTCGTTTCTTGCTCTAGAAGATGATCCAACTTGATGCAACTTATCAGGATCCTGAGGGAGACATCCTGCTT
>BQNB010041597.1:0-46666 GCA_026074375.1 Tanacetum coccineum
TAGGAGTTACAAGGCTCACCTTATATCAAAATGGGCCTTAGAACGTCCTTTATCATTTTCAAAAGCCTAAAATAGATTTCAAAAATTTATTGATACGTCATGACCAAGTCAAACTTTCTGGTCAAACAAAGTCAACCCAAAACCCAATAAAATGACATTTTTGACATAATCCGACTATCAAAGTACGCTCAACTAGTCTATATAATTATACCAAAACCATCAAACCTTAGTCAATAATCAAACATGCTTTCAATATTTTCTGCACTTGAATCATCTAGTAATAATCATATACATGCAATAACATCTAATTAATCAAACAAGAAACATAACTAAAAGCTTACAATGCTATCAAGAAATCAAATTTTGTTTCCCCCTTGGCTTATGAAATCGGACGAACCACAAGACCTAACCAAACAACCTTTTTCAATCAACTAACACCAAAATAACAACAATCTAACCACCTTGAACACACCCTTATACTTGAAATTACTAGAACTTGACTCAAAATCTAACTTCTTCAAAACTTAATGCATGTGAGGTTTTTATAGTGGGATTTGTAGCTCTTGAAACAAGGATTAAGATGGTATAATTTGATTGTAATGCATGTCAAAAAAATCAATGGATTGTGTGTGTGTGCTATGGCCGGTCGAACTAGGAGAGAAAGGATGAAGAGAGTGAAAATTTTCTAAAGTGTGAAATAGAAGTGGTGGTGGCTTTTTATAGAATTGAAGTTTGGCATTTTAGCAAAACTAGCCCCTCCATTCTTAATCTCTTTTAAAACTAGTACAAAATGTTTTTCTTTTATAAATAAAATCGGCCATAAACTCGGGTCACACCACGTTTGTAAATATTTTAAATCCGTCCCACTAATTTTACTTTAAAACGTTTAATAAATCGTTAAACCTTGGAAAACACGACCATTAAACACGGTTTTTACAAAGACTCGGAGAAACATCGTAAAATACAAAAATAACATATTTACGCTCTCAAAGCATCAAAATATATTTTTCTGACTTTCTTCGACGCTAAAAACAATTAAAAATTCAACCACAGATTGAATTACCTTATAAAAGGAAATTCTCATCAACCCTTACATAGCATAAACGACTATAATTATTTACGTAACAAAAAATGATTATCTTAGCTCGGGATAAACGTTGAACTGAAGCTCGGGTTGTTAGAAAGTTAGCCACTCTCTTGTCTCTTTCTTGCACTACCACACGGCAAACCATAAGCAACCATGTGCATGCTTGATATATCACTTTCCATCATGTCCTACATTGTCATACTAGTGCTTAGTTTATTATATAAGCCTTAACACCTTTCCCTTTATAAGCAAACACATCTCGTATATCTTATTTCACCAAGAAAATTTTCAAGTAAACTTCCTCTCTAATCTCCAAAACCCACGGCTAGAAGTGACCTCCCAAAATCATTTATAGTTTCTATTTTTACAATATTACAAGCATATAAGGTTAATCAATGGTATAATCTAATGTGTTCTAAGTGATTTGTAAGTAAAGGTTCAAGCATAAACAAGGGGTTTTCAAGAAGTAAGATTAGGGTTTTCTAAAGGATTTTAGGTTAAAGTTAGAGTTTGATTGTGTTCATTCTTCATTCACATACACTCAAGGTTTATCATCACATCTCATACGTTTACGTACATATTTATTATCTTGTTAAATCACCATCTAATTATTATTTTATAAAGTTTACAAATAAATCAAGGTTTATACAAAATCAAGTAAATGTATAAACATGATGGAAATACGTTTAAATATGTTAGAATGCAAGAAAACATTTTATTTGGTATATTACAAGTGTTGGTTGATTTATATAATTAATTGTTGAATTAATTGTTACAAACTTATTTATATAGTTTTATAAATAAATAATTATTCTAAACATGTTATTGAACATATTGGAAGTAAAATAGATGGAAATAAATTAGAGGAATTTAATTATACAAATGATATTGTATTGGTTAAGTTAGAGGACTTGTAATAACTAAAACATGGTAAAGATTTAAAAATCAAAAGTTATACATAATTAATTCGGATAGATTCTGTAAACTGTTTTGACATGAATTTCTATGCAATTTATAAACTTGATATTAGGATAGTACGTCTTAAGACGATTCCGAATATATAAGGAACTTGAAAAACGGAGTTAAAACGAGAAAGATATGGATTTTACAAGATACCGATAACTGTATATTTATTTGAATAAAATAGTTTGAATATTCTGGTTTTACACGAATTTCTAGACAGTTAATAAACTTAAAAATGTGTTAGTACGTCTCAAGACGATTTCGGATATATAGGGAACTCGAAAAACAAACTCAAAACGAAGAGGTTATGAATTTTTAAAGATTTCGGTAACTTATTAAAAGTTGACATCTTTTCAAAAGCTATGAAAAACTGTGGAAAGCTGTGAAGTTTATAAACGGTGTTTTTGAGGGCTTTCGGGTCCGATTCGGCTTAAGTATAAAACTACAAACTTGTTCCATTTGATATTTTACTATACCATAACAAGTATCGGAACCTAGAAGTGTATAAATTGTGAGTTAGACACATGAAAACTAGATAACTTTTATATAAAATTTTCTATACATTTATATAAAAAATATGTGAGCTGTTAGGAATTTAAAATATCATTTTTGAGTGTTTTCGGGTCCGTTTGGACTATAAAAACCTTAAACAATAATGTAGTATTACTTACATAATATTTATACATGTTTTTAACTTTATAAATATTATTTTATAAAATAATTAAACTATTTATATAATGTCATTATATAAATAATAAAAATATTAAATCAAGCATTATTAACAATAATCAATTATCGGACGAAGAAAATACTTTTACGGATACATATACTTGGACAATAAATAACAAACGCAAGTTAAACATTGTTTCTACACTTATAGACTAAACAAAACTATTAGGTGGGGATATAACTTTATAATTTATATTGTTGTATTTATTTTAAATACACTATACTTATACGAACTATAATTAAATAAGTTGCATTCCGGATCATTCGTGACGTTCCACTTATTTGATTTTCTATAATCAATACATTTAACTTGAGGTGAGTTTATAGCCCTAAATCTCGATGGGAATACATGCTCATTTATAAACTCGTTTACATACACGTTTTCATACGCATTTACGTACTTGTTTACTTACTCGTTTACAAACTTATTTACTTACTCGTTTACAAACTCGTTTACATACTCGCTTTACTTATGGACACAAGAACTTTAAACGTTAACGAATATATTGCTTGCTTTTACATAGATACAATTACTTTAAACTTTTATGTATTGCCTAAGTAGCATGAGCTGTTAATTATGGTGGGTAAGCATGAGTGTTATAAAATATATCTATTTGGGATTGACATCCTCGTCTTGATGAGTTGCGCTTATTAGTTCGAAGAGCTGAACAAACGAACGTATACCATGTCAGAACATTGAACTACATTCACTTGAACAGTTACTTTGATTGTCTAACACGAGGAGACTATAACAACCCACATTTTCAAGTCATTTTATGTCAATAAATATTCAACTATTTATTCTAAACTTTTACGCGGTTACTTTTAATTTAAAGCGTTTAGTTAAATCGCATAAACTAAAAATCAACAATCAACGTAAATCGACATCAAACAAATAAAAGTTTACGTCAAACAAGTGTTATATAATTATTACGAAGCTAATTTATAACTTTTTACATTTTATTTTTATACGTTACGTAAAACATTTACAATTCGCGATAAATTGCATTTTTTGGGTAAAGGGTTTCCCCGGTTAATTTTATTACACCAAAAAACATTAAAGTACAAAGGATGAGAGTGAAATCCCTCATCTCAGTCCACAAGGACACTTACATGCAAGAAAATGCAACAAACATAACCACTATATAAGAATGACAGGCCATTCTTACAACTAGCAAAAAAAAGACTACTTCTTACAACGACTATTCAAGCGGATATCATACCGATCACAAAATGCTTGCTCTTACTTTGTTAAATCATAGGCCTGAGCCTCATAGCCATTAAACTAGTCCAAGTCATTTAGAAAGCCATCACCCGGTATACAATCCGACACACATACTTCCTTGTATGATATTAAAAATCATAACACAATCGAATGACTAATGGATTAGCTAAGTTCTAGAGAGAGAAAGTGAGAGAGAACTTTCTAGAGTGAGAAAATGAACTTGTATTAATGAAATGACTAACCCACCTCTTCCATGGCATGGAAGAGGCTTATATAGTTACAATGAAGCCGTCCTAAGGCCTTTGTGAAGGGCTAACACATTGGGTTTAATACCCGGCCCATTATCGAACATTATACATTAACTACTTAACTACGAGTAACAATAAACGATAAAATACACGGGGTGACCGAGTCTTGTTCTAATATCTAACAAAATCCCCCTAAGGGAGGTCACCCCAAAAAATACAAAATTAAGCTCAGCTATCTATTTCTTGTGTTCAGCTCGTAGTCTTTGATTCTTCATGCATTGATTTCTTTGTACATACTGTAGTAGTCTTTGAGCGTAGTTCCTTTGACTTGTGTAATCTTTGAGCATTCTTTGAGATTATCAGCCACAGTAAATCTCAAAATCTTCCTTGTGGTAGTATTGCCTCCATGTGATGTTGTGACCTTCGGACCGGAATGCTCACACTATTATGGATCATGATAGCACACATCAGAGTTGCAAAAGCTGTGTTGTAGGTCTTTCAGTTATCATGATGTCTTTGATAAGGAATATTAAGTGTGAGCATGGGGTTGTGAATTGACTTGTCTCTTGACATCAACTGCTACCATCTATCGTCGGGGATTCCTGCAAGTGTATGTTAGCAATAAACAAACGAAAGTGTCTTTGTTCACTTTTGTTGAATAAGGTTGCAAGAACCACGGTTCCCCGTTATTCAATATAAATACTGTCTGTGATCAGGTAGGATTCTAAAGAATCACCTTGACAGGGATTCACAGCTGCGCTAGCCGTTCTCAAACCGGAGCGTCTCAAAGTAGACAAAGCATGGAGTGAGTGAACCAATGAATTGAAAACCCACTGATTAATGAAAAATTGATTTGCAAGTCAGTCGCGTGTCACTCAGAAAAGAGTTTTTGTGACACATTGACGGTTTTATATCATAAAATCAAATTTCATCAGAAACACATTTGTTTTGAAAGATATACACAGTCAATGTGCTCGAAAATCAGTTGTTGAGCACATCAAAAGGTTTTTCATAAAAAACTATTCGTTAATTCACTGCCTAGAACAAGTTTGATTCATAAAGAATCACACCATTTTTGCTTTCCATTTGTCACAAGTTTGATCCATAGTGGATCTCACATGTCACCTACCAAGAGCTTGTTTGATGTTGGCTCTAGAAGGATTTCCATCTTCATTGTGAGTACTTTCGTATCACTCGGATGTTCTGGCAATACCACGAGGATAATGTGTAGGACTCTTAAAATCTTACTTGTAATCACAATGTGTGATGAGCAAGCATAGTTTGTATTAGTGTCCTAACGAGATTTATGGATGATCTCATGGCTCTAGACTCTATAGTGCATTTTTGGTTTTAGTAGTCGGAGGCTGGAGCGGACTGCCACCTTTTCAATATCATCTAACTCGGAGTGAGAGAGATGATAGAAATGTATTGATCTCCGTGAGAAATGAAACAAGAATCCTTTAAGGGATCTTGAGTGGCTAGGGAGGGTTGTGCAGCGTATCACTGGGTCCATGATACTTGTCTTCAATGTCAGCAATCAACCATGTGATTCTGACAGCATATGTAGTGACCCGGTTTCTGCCTAATGTTTAAGGAGGGCTGCTTTCTTTTCACCCTTTATCTTAACATTTCTTTTTCATTCTTCAACCCCTTCAGTGCTTACCGAGACTTCATTACTAATACCTTGTTTGGTATGTTCCAGTACTAGCTCCATCTCAATCCATACTATTCCTTTATTCTCACAATACTCCTTTTGTAATCATATCAAGGACTTTTACACTAACTAGTGGATTGTCCCTGGGTAGATCCCTCCTGGCAGGATCATGGGAACGAGTACCTAACCTTACCATCCTTATAACTCCAATAAAGTAATTACAGGGTCAGTCTTTTGGTACAATTCACCTTGCCATAAACCATTTGAAAAATCAACCAAGGTACTTGTGATATAAATATCAAAGCCATTGTACCTTAATTGTTTTGATTATATTTAGAAACGCACCCCCTCAACACGTGTATCGGTAATTGAAATTGTTTGGCACATGGAGGGAGGAGTACCTGCTTGAGTCTTAATAGATTACATTTTTATCAGATTTCATATTAACATCACATTCTCTCCCCTGATCAAAAATTTTAAACCCTTTGAGATTTAGGATCTCAATTAATTTAAATATGTTAGAAAATTTTGGGAGAAAGTGTGGTCTGATTAAATACAAGCCGATATTGGAACCTATATATGCTCCCCCTCAATTAGTGAGGGAGTCTGTTAGTGTCAGTTAGGATAATTTTATAAATGATTTAGAGTTTAACGAGAAACTCATGAAAAATTTGTAACTGACACATAACATTGATAACTACATAACTATATAATGTACAAAGTTTACAATATACTACACATGATATTGACCTTTTAGATGGAATGACGATATCATTCAGTTCTCTAAAGAAGCCTGTAGTCAATATCACGAACACGTCCATCAACAAAGCATTCCAAGTTCCGGTAGATCCTTCTTGTCTTTAGTCGCCTTTTAATTGTCGTAATGAACTCTATGCTCCTTGTCATGTCTTTTTTAGTCCAGAAGCACGTATTCATACCCGAATTGAGCCGCTTGATCTTGAATTCCTTGACTCTGTAATCCAGTATTTCCAGAATACGTGTCAACGTGCCATCACTGAACTTGTATATTTCGTTGAACCGCATGATCTTTCGTTCATTGTTGTTGGTGTATGATTACCAAGTTTCTGGTACATAGGTGGACTAGCGGTAGTTAGAATACTTTTGTCTTTTGGGTGATAGGTGGTTCAGTGACTGAAGATTTAACAAGTACAGTCTTCAAAGTCACTAGGGATACATGTGTTTGAAGTCCATTTTCTGCTTTAAGTATTCTTTGAGATCAGCTCGACAAGGACTATTTTCTTCATGTAGTTGTACCCATACATTGAAAAGACTTCGATTCGGACGACATTTAAGATACGCATATGAGTCCTTACAGCTCGGCGGTCTCCTTCAGATGAGAATCAGTCAATGTAGAATCGTTGTCTTTGAAACCACCAATGAGAGGATACTTCATACATAGCTCAATGTCATACTTGCATTCCTCTGCATCCAGAAATGATAGGCACTATTGCTCCAAGCCAACATCAGGGATAATATGCCGCTTTCATCTTCGAGATTGACAAGGCCGGTCTGCCAACCTTGCGACCATATCGTAGATACTCCAGGTCTTTGTTAAAGAAGAAGTCCGGTTGAATGGTTACATGGCCTGGTTCACCTCCCAGTGGAAGTGGCTTGCTGACGTTGTACCTGAGGATTGCATCATCCACTTGATCGGTGAGAAGTTTGTGGCACTCTTCCATTTGGAATTAGAGATGAATCACGTCCTGATGAAACACTTTGACTATTTCTGAAGGCAGGGCTTCCAGGTCTTTGGGAGTGAGTTCAGGAATTCCTTTTTTACAATACCAGTCCTAAATGTCGCAATATCCCCGGTTTGAGCAAGTAGAGAGTTCACTGTAGAGGCGCATTTTCTGTTGACTTCAGAGCAGAGGCCCAGTTATTTGTTGGCATAGACAGATCAGATGGATGGGAATTAGTCCAAGCGAAAAAAAAAAGAAAAAAAAAAATAAAAAAAAAAATAAAAAAAAAAAAAAAAAAAAAAAAAAAAACGTTTGGTGTGCTGGTTTATTTCAGTGGAGGTTTCCACCAGCTCTGCTCTAAGTTGACGTGGGGAATATGATCACGTCCGACTAATCATACTAGAGACTTGCTCGTGCATTCTGTAGTGGTTTCATATCAATATAGTGATCATCAGTATCAGTGGTCGGTTGAAGGTTTAATTTGGGTTCTGTCTGGTCGTCCACGCAAAGTATTCAGCTGAAGCAGCTGTCTTTAAGGAACTTGGGGCTGCAGTGCCTGTTGACTGATCTCCCTGATGAGTGGATGCGGATGGAGGTAGGAGAGGAGGAGCTTGGGCAGAATCGGAGGCTCTGGTTGTGCCAGAAGCCCCTGATGCGCCTGACTGTGGTGGAGGAGGAGGTGGTGGTAAAGGTGGCGACCCAGGGAGAGGCTTTGGAGAATCTTGCTTACCTTTCTTCTTAGTTTCCTCCTAAGCCTTATCATCATCAAAGTCTTCACCTTTCATCCGATGGATTGAGCCCTGCAGTGCTTCATATGCTACTCGGTGTTCAGCATGACCCTTGTCATAGTTCTCCTCCAACATGCGTTGGAGCAGAATTTCCTTCATGTCAGACGTAGGGAGATCCTTGAAGCGAGCACGAAGAGGAGCTCTCATTGCATGCTTTACTGATGAGGTAACCACCTCCTTGACTGTTTCATTAATCTTTCGGTCAATCTCTTGTGATTCAATAAACTCCACCGTCTGCTCTCTGATCATTTTGGGCCAGTCCATAGTTTCCACCTTATGGATTCGGTTCCCTTGCTTGTCTAGCCTTGTCTCTAGGGCTTGATTTTCCTCCGCCAAGTTTGCTATGTGTTGTTCGTGTCGCCTATGCGTTTATTGAAGAAGGGAACTGATGAACCTTGTTGAGGCTGAGGTGGTAGTGGAATGAGTTATGATGTTGTTGGTGCTGCGTTTGTGGTGTAGTGGTTGGTAGAGGCAGTGAAAAATTTGGAGATCCAGGTCTAGTCACGAGATCGATCACCGGGGATGTCATAGGAGGGAGGATAGAGGTGTCTTGCTGAATAGTGACTGACACCATTGATTCAGCCTCAGTGTCAGCTGTTGCCTTCTCATCATCGGCCTCAGACGGTTTGTCATTCAAGAATTGATCACCAAAGCTGAAGTCTTTGGCGAGATGTTGTAGAGAAGACAACGTCCCTGTAGAGCTGACAGGTTCCTCTGGTATCACCTGTTCATCAACTGTAAGCTTTAGATTCTCCTGTACATCAGGGTATGCCGTGGCCGTAAACCCTTCATCCATATGCTCAGGTTGTGGTTGACTGGAGCGATCAGTGATCTCAACATCCGAGTGTTCAAGGTTTGGTCCAGCGAGAACACTCGGAGTTGGTAATGGTAGGGATTCAGCAACATCATCAGGGTTTGGTCCAGCCTGGCCTTCATCTGGTGTACCAGGGTCTGATCCAGCCTGGCCTTCAGCTAGTGTACCAGGGTCTGATCCAGCCTGGCCTTCGTCTTGAGCCCCACTTCTAATCACTGAAGGCATTTCTTCTAGACTCCATGGTCATGCCAGATAAGCCACGTTCAGCATATTGAGAGGAAGACTCTTGGGCCCCGCTGATTCATACTCGGATACGGGAAGTTGTCTTTAAAAGATAATACTGTTCAGTCGGCTCTTTTTTATGTTTGAAGGTGTAGAAGAACTTGAGCTGCTTGCTTTATTAACCTACTTTCTCTTTCCCCTTTTCCCGTTACCTCTGCAGTGGTTGAAAATGTCCCTGCGTCAGTTTCCTGATAGTCCACAGGGAGGAGAGACACCTTTGGAGTAAGGTAGCATCTGATAAGTTTCTTCTAGATAACCTTTTGCAGTATTGCCTCCTCTTTGTCTTAAGACTGGGTTTAGTCAGTGGGAACCCTTCATCATTAAAATTCATCTGCCAACTGTTAGAACCTCATTCTGATCTATTCTTTATCACTTTCCCTGCTTTAGCACCGTTGGTCTAGTGGTTGGGCCTCAGACGTTTCTGAACGGCTTGCGCTTCTTCTCCTTAGGTTTGGCCGGTGCAAGTTTAGACTTCTTGGCTTTAGATTTAGAAATGGTTGATTACTCAGTTGCCTTTGGTTTTGCCTGTTTGGTAGGCTTGGCTGGCTTTGGTGCAGGAGATTCAGGAATCTCTTAGTTCTCACCCGCGATGTACGTTTGATGCTTGTGCAACATTTTTCAAGATAAGAATCTAGTAGTCTGCTCTCGAATGGACATCATTGATGGAGTTCATTCGGTATTGTCATCCAAAGACTTCTTGTTTTGCTTCCCTTAGCACTAAAACTTGAGATGACCTAGTACAGGTTCTCGGTGGCAAACGAGTGGAGACTCGGGTCTTGGGTGGAAGTTGTGCAGCCGTTGCAGGTTGAAATATGATCAATTGGTGAACCAGATATTGAATAAGGATAAGAAGTTGCTTTCTTCTTCCCCAGGGTATGTTGTGCAACTTCCTCTTTGTCTTCATGGAAGGTGTGGATGGATTGAGTTGAATTCTTCCACATCCTTTCAAGCATGTCGATGTGAGCTCGATTCGACTAATTCACCAAAGGATTTGTAGCGTGGGCTCTCGGCCTTTCAATCCAGATGTCATTTCCCGTAAGGCACAGAATGACTAATGGTTGCTAGTGCCCTCCACGTTGGTACATGTCATTAGTGGTGACATTGGACAAGTGCTAGATTCCTTTGGATACCCCAACTTATTGGAAAATTCAAACAAGGGTATCAGGAGTTGGAGGGAGAAGAAGAAGGCCCTGGTTGTTGTCGACTGGTGTTGATTTGAAGGGCATTCTGAGTGTGTCTTGAGAGAGATTAAACCATTGCTCGTCCAGTTGACACTTATAACTTCCAGCTTTTCTGTCAAAACGAATAGTATCCCAGAATTGTTGAATATAGATAGCTGGGATTGTTGATGACGCTGTAAAGGCTCTGAAGAAATTTGTTTGCTTGAGAATGTCCACAGCGATCTTGAAAATAGGACTGCGTTGAGATTTTTCTTCATTCAGATAGCAGTTGCTTTTCCCAATTGGCACCCATCGATTGCGTGGCACGATTTGTTCATCAGTACGGACGGGTGATGCCATTGCGGGTGCATGTTCAGCATTAGCCATTGATTCTGCAAAGTTACAATCATAGAGGAACGAGCATGCAGATAAGGGTTGTTAGATGAGAGCAAATGCACGGAAGTTAAGCATGTATGCACAATATCCAAGATAATGGACTATTAGATCATGCTATAGTGTTAATCAGTGTGGTTGGTCAACTCTTGAGTTAACGGACGTTAACTCATCAAAGAGTGAACAAGACACACCGAAACAACCACACGATTCAATGGCAATTTACAACCAATGCAGGACAAGATGCAATGGATGAGACACTCTAAGCAACACTTAATCTATGACAAGATCATGACCCAAAACGCAAGGATTTTGACATGCTCAGACTCAAAACGCAGGATATCAAAACGCAGGCATAGTCAAAACGCAACTAAGTCAAAACGCAGTCATACTCAAAACGCAACTAGGTCAAAACGCAGTCATACTCAAAACGCAACAAAGTCAAAACGCAGTCATACTCAAAACGCAACAAAGTCAAAACGCAGTCATACTCAAAACGCAACAAAGTCAAAACGCAGTTATGCTCAAAACGCAACGAAGTCAAAACGCAGTCATACTCAAAACGCAACTAAGTCAAAACGCAGTCATACTCAAAACGCAGGCATCAAAACGCAATGATTATAATATTCAAAACAAGTCAAAACGCAATCATTTTAGAAAATTTCGAAATGAGGGGTTCAATATTTTAATATTAAAATTTCTTCAAATCAAAACGCAACGTGTTGCGTTTTGAGCCTGTTTTGCATCATATAATCAAAACGTAATCAGTTATTAATTATCAAGTCGCAATTAAGAGCCAATTATCAAAACGCAACAAGAGTTTAGCCACGAAAACGCAACTTATAATTAATTCTCAAAACGCAACTTGAATTTAGCCACAAAACGCAACATGACTATAGCCCTAAACCCTAAAACGCAATCACGAACTAATCAGTCAAAACGCAACATGAATTTAGCATTATAAGCACATTAATTCAGCCCTAAACCCTCTAATGCAACATGAATTCATCCACAAACCGCAACATTAATTAGGCCATAAACCCACTAAACGCAACATGAATTCATCCACAAAACCGCAACATTTATTAAGCCCTAAACACTAAAAACGCAAACCATGAACTTTTATCAAAATCGCAACATGAGCTTGTACTTAAAGGGCAACTATCATTCTAGTAACATAAAACACACTAAATGGGGGAAGGTGGGGATAAATCATCTTCATTCATTAGCAATGAACAATATGGAATTGTTACCCGTAATTTAATGCTCAAACGAGATTACTAAACCAGTTACTCGAAGTGGATAGCACACAAATGTCTAGGCGAGAAAACACACTTGAACTCACAGATTAATCAAAACGCAATGAAGAAGTTGAGAGAGAATAGATGAGATTGTTTGACCGGTTTTTTGGATTTTGACCCGGTCAAAACGCAACACCCCCTTTTTGTTCAAAAATTATACTTTCAACAGTTGGCATAAATGGCCCTTCTCTTTCTTATTTCTTATAATTCAAGATAAATTACACTAATGGTCCCTCACTTTTCATATTTCTTTAGCATTTAGGAGCACGAAGCAACTAATGGATTGAGAACTCGGGAAAGCGACACAATTGGTCTTCACATTTATGACCTGATACAAGTAGCCTATAGCACATTGACCTAAACATGCTTTAATTGACACGTTAGTCCTTTTTAAGTTAACATGTTTAACTCCCCCTTAAACCATCACCCCGCTCAGTACGAAAAATGCCTGAAAAGATGTCATAAATTTGAAAAACCACTCTCCCCTCATCAATGACCCGTTTTCTATTTAAAGAGCTGTAGCCGTTGAGTGAGTGTACAATTTATTGAAAAAATACCAAGTCCATTAGTTTTAAAAAGCCGCTTTAAACCACCACGTGAGATCCAAATAATTGTCTGAAAGAATCATAGTCGGAATTTTATGAGGATAAAGAAGGACTTCTCTTTCTTAATCAAGAAAATATGCATGAAGCAGACATTAGATCGAGGTTGCATGGATATACAGTAACCCATGCACGGGAGAAATTAATCACCCATTGTTAGGAACAGCCGTCTGTTTGGCGACGAGCTTTCTTTATTTTGAAAAGCGGGTTGCAGGCGGAAATAACTGCAAGCCATTTAGACCTTGTTTTAGAAAATGTTTAAACTTCCGCCGAGCTTCATTTAAAGCCCCGTGTCATTATTGAGAGACATTTCTAGGAGACGTAAATGTTATCGATAAATGAAAGACATGTCTGGAAGAAACACTCTTTTTGGAATTTTCTATTTTCTGATTTTTTATGGATTTTCGGTCGTTTTATATTTTTGGATTTTTCTTTTTGGGTTTAAGTATGTACATATTTACAAAGGATACTTGAAGCCAATCCGCTACACATCCTGATCATCCTGAAGACTTTTTGAGTGTTCTCGGCTTCTTACACTTCATGCAAAGCATTGGGAGGATTGAATTCGAATCGTTCTTGGGCAGCGCTTAGTGAAAATATCTGCAGTTGATACTCTGTCCTCACGAAATAAACTCAACAACTCCTTTTTCCCTTGTTCTCTGATGAAATGATGTCAGAGGCGTTGTGTTTAGACCTAGAGTGCTGAACGTTGTTGCAGCAAAGAGCTATGGCACTCTTGTTGTCACAGTACATAGGGATGCGATGTATGCAAAGCCATAATTCTGATATTTGAGACCGCATCCAAGGATTGGGTTTCAGCAACCAGACACGCAATGTATTCAGCCTCTGGAGACGAGATAGACGTGCTGGTTTGCTTCTTTGATGACCAGCTGACTAACTTATCACCAAGAAACTGAGCACTGCCAGATGTACTTCTGCGAGTGTCTTGACAACCTGCATGATCTGCGTCTACGTAGGCGGTTAGTGCCATGGCGGTGTCTTTCGGATACCAAAGACCCATATTGACGGTGCATTGGAATACGAAAGACCTGTTTAACTGCCTCAAAAGGTGCTTTTTAGTGGGCTCGATTTGCTATCTAGCACACATGCAACAGCAAATACAAGTAGGCCTATGGCTGTGAGGTACTTCAGGGACCCAATCTGCTGCGATATTTGGTCTGGTCAACAGGGGTCTCGGAGATCCATTCAGTTTTTGTGCGCTCCACATAGGTGTGTCAACAGGGTCAACTTTTATGGGATGATCAAATTTCTTTAAAATCTCATTTGCATACTTAGATGATTATGAAATTCCTCTAGGATTTTGAGAGAATTTGTTAACCCTAATGAAAATTGATTTTTGACCCATTCATGACATTTGAAATTTGACTCATTTATTAGCAAAAACGGTTCACAGTCTTTGGGGGTCGGTCGAGGCAAAATATGATATCTTCGACATATATTTAACATGAAGAGTGTGTTTGCCTATTTTGCGAATGAACAAGGTGGGATCGACGACACCCTTGGAGAATCCTTGTGCTAGAGAAACTTGACAATAGTGTCATCCCACACCAGGAGGCCTGTTTTTAACCCGTAAAGTGCATTTCTTCAAGACGATAGTCTGTTGGGACGTTCTGGGTCAACAAAGCCTTCGGTTGTGGACATAGAATTCTTCTTTGAGCTCGCATTTAAGAATGCAGTTTTCACGTCCTATTTGATTTTTTCGATTACACTGTCAGTTTTTGCTGGCGGCATTGGAATGAATATCCTGATTGCTCAAGGTCGAGCAACCCGGGGCAAAGGATTCTTCAAAATCTAGTCCTTCCCCTCTTGACGAAATCATTTTGCTACAAGCAGTGCCTTGTTTTTTAAACACTTCACATTTTACTCATCAGCTTCACCTTTATTAAATCACTTGAGAGAAATAATGATTCACTGTCAGGAGGTGTTACTAATTCCCATACGTCTAGGTCGATCAAATTCATGGATTTCATTACTGCTTGGCTTGAAACCAGCAGGCTTAATTAGCTGCAGATTGGATGTTTTTCGGTTTGGACTTTGGTCAGTAAGGATTGTAGAGCACCACAAGCATCAGTAAGATGCTGTTTTCTAGTGGATACCGGTCTTGAGGCGATTCCTAATGATGTTATCAGAGGGATGAGAGTCAGTCATTTTCGGACATGTTCATGTTGGTTGAGTGATTGGCTGATTTAGGAAATGTGATTTTCCCTTGATGATGAAGCTTCTGAGTTATAGTCTGGGAGCGAACACATTAACAAATGGTTGGGATTTGCTGCAGCAAAAGGATTAACTTCTGCGGATGGGCTCAACTGCGAACCATGATGAACCGGGAGGAATGATGATCAGTGAGGTGATGAAGTATGGCTTCCCGAAGGTGCGTCCAGATCAATAGCAATAGACACGGATGGACCTGTAGGTATGACCGGGTCTTGAGCTACATTAGGAATAGGATTCTGAGGATACCCAGTGGATTTAAAATTATCATCAAACATTGGGTTGGAATATACATCCTCCAATTCTTTATTCGTGGGAGGTTGCTATGGCATAGCAGAGCCGGATTAGGTACAGCCATGAAAATGATAGGTCCAGGCGTCAAAGTTTAGGTGCGGGTCCTGAAACTGGAATTGTACAGGAGCCATTTGCTCAGTCAGCTCATCGAATGTGAGTGAATAGTATCCATTATTTGACGGGTCCTTTTGTTTAGATTCTGTAACCCTTCTGTTTGGTGCGTAACGAACCAAAGATTCAATATCAGCGTTGGTTGTAATTTTCAAGATTCTACTGTCATTTGTTAGGGTAACAAAGAGCACCAAAGACTCGAAAAAATATGAGATCAGGCTTCTTATTGTGTACTAGCTCATATGGGGTTTTGTCGTGACGTGTGTGAATAAGGGAACGGTTTTGGGTGTAACAAGCAGTAGCCACAGCTTCGGCCCAAAGAAACATCGGTGCCTTAGAAAAAATTAGCATTGTCCGTGCAGCCTCAACAAGAGTACGGTTCCTTCTTTCAACAACGCCGTTCTGCTGTGGAGTCCTTGGAACAGTCTTTTGATTAAAAATTCCTACTTTTTCATAATGGTCATACAAAGTTTTGTTGACAAATTCTGTGCCATTGTCGGTGCGGAAGTATATCTTAAAATTTGTTGAGACCGACTTGAATTTGTTTCAGAAATTTGATGACAACTGCAGGTGTTTCATCCTTTGATCTCAAAAACTTATCCCACGTAAACCGAGAGTAATCATCGACGATGACCAACATATATTTTTCCCATTAATAGTTTGCACACGCATCGGTCCACATAAGTCCATATGAAGGGTGTTTAGAACTTCCAAATTGGTGTTTTCAGTTTTGGGTTTGTGGGTATGCTTTTTGCTCTTTCCTAATTGACATGCAGAACAAAGATGATCTTTTTCAAACTTCAATCTAGGTAAGCCTCTAACAAGGTCTTTTCTTGCAAGATCATTGATGGTACCGAAGTTCAAGTGGTTTAAACGCCGATGCCATAACCATGATTTGTTCTTGGAGGCTTTGGATAGCAAGCAAATTGGGGAGGACTTCATCATGTCTTCAACAGAGATAGTGTATAAATTAGAACCACGGGACCCTTTAAGTAATTCAACACCATCCGTATCACGAACATAACAAGAATGCTTTCTGAAAGCAACTTCCAAATCTGAGTCACAAAATTGACCGACAGAAAACAGATTATGCCCCAGTCCTTCCACGTAGTATACCCTGGAGATTACACTATTGCCAACGACATAATCACCATAACCCATAATAGCACCAAAGTGGTCATTCCCGAATCTAACCGTCCCGATAAACTTTTTCACGAAATTCATGAGCCTTGAGCGATCCCCCGTCATATGTTTTGAGCAGCCTGAGTCCAAATACCAAAGGACGATTTGTACGACCTGCATTTGAAAACAGACGAAGATGGAGAGTTTGGAAAATTGGATCCCCAATGTTGGTTGGGTTCCGATTGGTTAGCACAAACAATGGCTGACATTCCTGTAAGTTTAGTGAGCCTAGTTAAAGGGCACTGAACACTTAGGGTGAATGTTCTTCCTGTGGGTCTCCATTGATAACCAACATTATTAAGTGTTTTGCCAGTTGGTTTCCAAATTTGTTTGATATCGTTAAATGTTTCCCACTTGTGTAACTTGCTTAGGTTTTCCAAACTTGGTAAACTATGACGCACATAAATTTTGCATTGGACGGATGCATTCACAGAGTGCGTATAAGTAACCACACACATATTGATTAGCCGAAATATAAACATTTATTACACGTTTGGCATACAGATATGTGATATTCGGAATTAATTACAGTTCGCATAAAGCGTAATACTAGAATCACACGATTGTGGTTTTTAGACTGGATCTATCGTCCTAAGGTGGTCTTCTACTTCTTTAAGTTGTCATTTTAGCTGGGGATCCTTTGTTTCTTTGAGATGCTCTAGGCTGAGATCCGCTAGCATCAGTTCAATGTTTATCCTGTAGAAGGAGGTTACAGGGACATTAGACTTCTGAGTGTGCATTGGCTCTACATGTTAATGTGTATTACTACTTTATGTTGCATTTGGTCCTCAAAGGTAACTTGCTTTTTCCTAGGGGTGTGTGCTTGCTTCTTATCTTGTTGATGGGAAGGACCTTTGCGACAGGTGCCTAACACACTATTCTAAGAGTTACTGAGAATGTTTAGTGTAACGGCAGGCAAATGCGCAGTGATCCATCTAACGGTCTTTCTAACTTTGGCTGCTTCCACTATTTTCGTGAAGTGTATATACACTTTCCTTTAGATGCCTAAGATAAACTAGATGAACTTTCCTATTGTTCTATTGCGAGGGGGAATTGGTTCCAAACATTAGAGCATACTATCCTGGTGCAAGTACGTTTGGTTTAACCTGATTTGTAGTGACACATGAGACCGAATTTGTAGTTGGACCTTTAGACTCTCATTTTCATTTCTAAGGGCAGATGTCTGTTCGGTATGCTTAACCTGATTTGAGGAATCATACAATTCTTTGTAGTGCCGCTAATCTTTGCTTTTTTCTTCCACTAAAACAAACTCATTTTTCTTGAAGACCATTAACCTTTTCAGTAATTGTGAAATTTGACAGTCTGGGCCCTAAAATCAAGTGTTAGTCTAGTTCGTCGGGTTTCCTTAGCTGTGATATCTTGATTTTTAGCTTTGGATGACGTTGTCTTTTTCTTGAAAGTGAAGCTTTCATTTGAACATCACAAAACGGAGTTAAAATCGGAGTTTCTTAACAGATGAAGACGGTTTATTCTGAAAACTATCTTTAAGGTTTTGATACTTTAACTGTAGGTTTAGGTGATTTACCTCAAGATTGGAAAACCAGTTTAAAAGATCATTATAATTATCCTTACGGACATCATAACGTAAATTATAAAGCTCTGCTTCAAGTTCCAGACAACGGGCTTTTGACACATGGATGAGCCTTTGCCTTTCAGTAAATTCTAATACTTCTAAGTTCAGATTTGGATGCCACAGTTGAATAGATGTTTTAAACATTCTTTCGAAATATCATCAACCAATTATATTATAATGTTCAAATGATGATGGTTTTTCCGTGCAAATCTCATCTGTTTCCTTTCATCAATACTTGGTCAAGTTCTGCTTCCAATACTCATCAAAGGCCATTCACTCATTTCTTTAACTTTTTTGGTAGGGCTTTTGTGGATTACCTTTCATAAATGTTTCTGGAAAGAGTTTTGAAAAATGGAATGTATGACAACCGTGAACACGCGGTAACATGTCTGGTTTGTTCAAAAACCCCTTTCCCCTTCAGTGATCCAAGTGAGTTGGTTGTAGTTGGTTTTTTGCTGGTAATTTCTCTTTTTTACCGGTTTTCGCAAATTTGGAATAAGTTGTCTAAGTTGTATAAAAATGTTATTTTTTCACTTGACTTTTGGTTGGGAGTGGAAATTTGGAAGCACTCTGTGGGGGGAAACATGCGTTGCGGGTGTCTATTTGGAACAGGTATACACAATCAACGCTTTGATTAGGTCTTATGGTGTTCTGCACTTTGAGATCTTCAGCTTGTCATTTGAACCTATCTTGTGACCAAAATTAATTGTTCGGGGTCAGTTGTTTTTCTGTGGGTGAAGGTCGCTAAAAAATTCTCTTTCGAGTAATTGGGCGGTGTGATATTGACCTTTTTATCCACACATGCATTAGCGTTCATTTTATCATGCATTTTGTTCCTAGAAATTTCAGATTGTTCTAGGGTCTCCTTACAATTACGTACTACGGCCGGTGCATGATTTGGGGTGTGACAATTTACTTGAACACTATAAGGGCGGCTTGTACTTGCACTTGCATGATTTGTAGGACATAGGGGGGTTCTTGTTGCAACGTCTCACTTATTCACTTCATCATAATACGGACCTGGTTTACACATCATGGTGAACTGTTTTGAATATAGATGGCCTTGTTGAATAATTTATCTGACTTATCTTTTAAGAGCTTTTAAGTCTAAAAATTCTTCAATGGTACTGATTTTCTTTCTGATTAAAATCCTTTTTCAAAGATGTAACTTCATCTACCATTAACGTGTTCTGTTAGATGGTAGAGGCAAGTTGTAATTTTACAGAATGAAGTTCCTTGTTCAAATTCTCTTCCTTAATATTACGGTCACAAATAACTATCCTTAGTTGCTCATCAATATTTTGTTCACTTCAGTTAATTCAATCCTGGCCCGTCTTTCATACAGTTCCGACTTGTTACTTATATGTCGCAGTTCAGCATGTAAACAAATTATTAAATACTATATTAGGGGGGTATATATAAGAGACAGTTGGAATCGTTTCATGCAACTCATTATCTATCATCTTCTATTATTAGCATCATTTGGAACATAGATGCATTATTTTGTACAACCGAGTTAACTGCGTTTTTGTCCTTTACATACTGATCATAAGGAGTTCATATTATTATCACTCGTGATAATCTGCATGTGAGTCAAGAACGTGGTTTGGTTGTATCATCGTCATGCATCTCGTTTTGTCATGACTGATCACAAACAGCATCTTCTAGATAGTGATCACAATCTTGGTACCTCAGATAAGTGTCGAATTCATAAGAAGGACCAGGCTTCATCATTAACTGATCTGCGGATGATAGATTAGCCATGAACATAGTTTGTGCCGTGGGAGCCTCATCAACATCAGAATCAAAAGCATCACAGTCATCAGCTTGAAACACATTGTCCACATTGAGAGGTAGGTTTTGATACTGGTTGACTCATCCACATCTTCATCAAAGCATTGTCCTGTCAACCAGATAGAACAATAATGCTCTTCATCTAAAGACTACCCCTTTCTCTTGAGGCTTGCATCAGCATCATCTTGTCTTTGAAACAAAGTAGTTCTAGAGTTCTGTGGAGCTTGGGTTGAGTGCAGTTTCTGTATGTGACCGTCCACGTTGAGTTGGTAGACGTAAACTGTCTAGCTTGAACCCGGTTTGGGATTCCCCACTCTGTTCTGTGTCTCTTCCAAAACCAACTGCACTGTACCCCTTGCATTATTATCCCTGTCCTTCTGTTTTGTGACCCTAAACATTCTGTACAACAAACCTGCCTGTCTCTGTACATAGCCTTGATTCCTTGGGTTTGTTGAGGTTTGAGTTGATTGTTTGTTTGAGGAAGGAAGGTTTTGTATGACTGGGTGAGTAAGGCAAGTGAATGTTGGTTAGGTTCTCGATTAGGTTGTTAGTTGGAGAAAGTCCCATATTCAGATGTGAGGTGTAGTTGGACTGTGGTTGATGAATTATGTTGGTCGGTGGATTTGTTGATGACTGAGGATGATAATGTTGAGGTGAAACATTTGACATCAAGGCAAGAGGATCAACTGTCTGTTGTGTGTGGGCGTTTCCAAATCGTTTATTCTCATTGGCCATCTGGCCTCTGTTGCTTCAAGTAAGCATACAGCGATCAAAGTTTGAGGACCTTAAGCCTTTGTTAAGTTTTACGCTGTGGGTAACAAATCTACCCCATTCAGGACAGCATGTTATTCCACAAAATTTGAGTTCAACGTATTTTTTGACATTGTCATCTGATGTTCAGAATGTCATATAATGAGTTTGCATAAACGGACCTAGTTAGATATGAATGGTTTCTCCTTGTTCTGTTGGATTGTGTTCAAAGTCTTATATGTTGTGATTCATGGTATTCTTTTGTTAGTTCTGATCTTCCAAAAGCATTTTCTCATTGTCCCATCATGGCCTTTGCATAAGTGTAATGATTTGGAGTGAATAGATTTCTTTTTGGTAGACCTTTGAAGTATGATTTTGTATGCCCGGATGTCTGCATTGTATTTTCTTATCATCATGTGACAGATCCAAATAATCAGGTTCGTTCAGGACCCAGATTGAGTGACTTAGTTCCTTCAGCTTGCAGTTAATCTCATGGTCCCATCTGAAAATGGTACTTCATCAATTGACTTTAAATTGTTCACCTCCTATTATCCTTACCCCGATAGTATAATAAATACGTTGTTCAATGGCAAAAGTCAGCCTTATCAAGCATGGTGGTCGGGGTTTATCGGAACCGCACTTTGGATGTCCTCGAAAGATTAGCCATAATGCTTACTTGGGAAATGATTAGGTGATCGAATCAATGATTAAGTGATTGTATGTTAAAGGATGATTGTTTTGTTGGATTAGGTGATATGTTGTTTGATTGTGATTTGGTGTTTGGTGAACTACCACACCCCCCGCCCCCCCCCCCCCCTTAAACTTAATGTAGATTGAAAGTTTTGTCAAAAAGGCAGTAAATACAAATGTCAAAAGCAGTAAAGAATTCTCAAAACGCCAATGAAGATTCTGAGTCAAACGCAATTGGAGTCTTGAGGTTTCGATCAAAACTCATTTTAAGTTTATTTCCGTTCTTTAGCGTTGAGATTTTGATCAAAACGTAGCGTTGAGATTTGATCAAAAGCACTAATTAAAAAAATTGGGCAGAGTCTTCCTAGTCAAAAACGCAACGAAAGTCTTCAAAACGCAACCTGTAGTCAAAACGCAACCTGTAGTCAAAACGCAATGACCAAAACGCAACCTCTAGGGCAAAACGCAATGATCAAAACGCAACGATCAAAACGCAACCTCTAGGTCAAAACGTAATGATCAAAACACAACGATCAAAATGCAATATGCTTTCTTCACCCAAAACGCAACCAAGAATGTCACAGAAGGTCAAAACGCAACGACGAAGATAAGAACTTTTTCACCTAAAAACCCTTAAAAATCACCCTTTTGAACGTTTTCACTTGGTTTCTTTTGCACAACTTGGTCTAGAATGTTATAGCAACTATAAAAAACACTAACTTTAAATCACAAACATGAAATCAAAGGCTGTCCTATATTAGTGTCAAAGATAAGGACCATAACCTTCTAAAACCAATCTTTTGAGCTAAACTAAACAGAAACGCTCCCCCCCCCCCCATAAACAATCTAGCTAATCATTCCATGTGCTCTGATACCATTGTAGTATACAAGATATCATAACACAAGCAAGAGATGATGGGTTGGCTACATAATCTTAGAGAGAGAAAGTGGACTTTCTAGAGAGAGAAAGTGCAGATACGTATATTAGCCTTGAATATGACAACAAACCCCTTCCCATGGGTGGGAAGGGGTATTATATACAAGTGTTGGTGGAGCATTTACTTTCTAACTACGAGAGATGACTCATTACTTAATGATACACGGGGTGGAAACGAGTCTTTTTCATAATCCTAAACATGTTACAGCTCCATCATGTTTCCAGTCTTTTTCTTAAAGAGCCACTTGTACCAACGGTTTGCCATTAGGAGGAAGTTTCAACCAAGATCCAAACTTGTCTGTTTTCATGGATTTGCATTTCCACATTATTGCTGTAAGCCATTGATCAGACTCGGGGTCTAACAATGCGCTTTTTAGTGAGTGGGGTACCGAGATCCCCTAACTCATGTTCCTCAGCATCGATGTATAAACTCCATGCGATCTGTGGGACAGTCGTGTCCTTGGGGACCTTACGAATGGGAATGATATACATTGAGGTTCATCTATTTCTAGATCATCCTCTTCATGATTAAAGCTCAGTGGTCTATACGTAAGGATGCGTTCTTCTTCTTGCATAATTCAAGATCCTCTAGACTCCCACTTGCTTCCTGATTTATCAGACTATTCTCTAAGAATTCAGCATTCCAAAGCACACAAGGACTTTGTTCTCGGGTGGGTGGTTAGTAGAAAGAATAACCCATTAATTTCCTTGGGGTTATCTATGAAGATACACTTATAGTCCAGGGTTCTTACTTGTCAGGGCTTGGTAAGGTATCTCGCTTAACAAGTGCTCACAACCCAGACTTTTAAAGTAAAGACAACTTAGGGCTTGCCCATGACCATACTTCGTATGGGTGTCTTTTCGACCTTCATAGTTTGGCTCATATTGAGAATCCGTGTCGCAGTCTCAAGAGCCTAATCCCAAAAGGATTTGGAAGAGTTGTTGGACTTTATCATAGATCGAACCATATCAATAGGGTTCTGTTTCTCTCTCTGACATTACCATTGGGTTGTGGAGTGTAAGGAGGAGTTATATGGGTAATAATCCCATGATCCTTAAGATGATCCAAAAAACTTTTTCCTTATTGGAAATCATATACTCGCCCCCACGAGCGAACTCGTAGCGATTTAATGTTCTTGCCGTAGTGATTTTCTACTTCTTGGAACCCTTTGAAAGTTTTAAAACACTTCATGGTTTAATGCTTTATCAAGTAGACATAACCATAACGACTAAAGTCGTCAGTGAGGAAAGTGACGAAGTATTGCTCCTTGACCTTGATGATCTTAAATGGGCCACATACATCGGTGTGTATTAGTCCAAGTAAGTCTTTGGCCCTTTCCACTTGATGTGTGTAAGGTTTTCTTGCCATCTTACCAGACATACAAGGAACGCATTTTTCAAAAGCCCTAAGGTCAGTTGAATTGAGAAGTCCATCGTGTTGCAACTTTTCAATGCGTTTCTTGCTGATGTGTCCAAGACGACAATGCCACAAGAGAGCAGAGTCCAAGTCTAGCTTGGCTCTTTTGTTGCTTACAGTATATATAGAACTTTCATTTGCATAAGAATTAGACAAATCAATTTCAAAAATACCATCCCTTGGGATAGCACTAAAATAAACCATGTTATTCCTAGAAACTTGAATTGTATTATTCACGAAGCGGTTAATAAAACCATCTTCGTACAAACGGGAAACTGAAATTACTCCTCTAGTAATAGAAGGAGCATAATGACAATTGTTCAAAACAATAACTAATCCGCTAGGGAGAGATAAATCAAAGTTGCCAATTGCTTCCACAGCTTCACGTTGACCATTGCCCACGTACAAGCTAAGAGCCCCCGGCTTCAGTTTCCTACTTGCCCTTAGACCCTGCGTTGTATTACAAATATGAGTACCACAACCAGTGTCATAGATCCATGATCTGTTAAGGAAAGTATTGAGTTCTATAACGAAGATACCTGAACCACCACCAGCTCTAGAGGCTGCGTTCTTTTTCTTCTTTAGCAACTCGGCTAAGTACTGAGGACAGTTCCTCTTCCAATGTCCTGTCTCACCACACTCATGATAGATTGAGTCCTTTGCGGGATCTTCCCTCTTGGGTGGAGGGGGAATCTTGGGCTTGGGAGCATAAGCGTGCTTATTTTTCCCATTCCTTTGATTTTGTCCCCTGGCAGCCTTTTGGGGTTGCGGTTTGTTGTGCTTTTTACCTTTCTGGACTTTACCAGCTCGAATGGCATGTAGAGCAGGAGCGTTGTTTTTGGGCAGAGTTTGCTCATGGAGCTTTAGCATAGCATGCAACTCGTTAACTGTCTTCCCCAGGCTATGCATATTATAATTCTGCACAAACCCATCAAATTCAAACCTTGCGAATTTTTAAAATTTGCTCCATTTTCCTAGGCTTTTTACTCATAGCACAAAACATGGAAGTTGTAGATCTTTCTTTTCTCGTCTATCGGCTTTTTGAATCACGCGAAAAGAATTGTATGAGGAAGTTATAACCAAAATACCACAGTAACTAAACGAGAAAAACTTGTTATGGTATTTTGGCCATAACTTTCTCATACGAATTTCTTTTTGGGTGATTCAAAAAGTCACTAAACAAGAAAAGAGATATATGCCACTTTTATGTTTTGAGTATTGTTATGCAGTTAAGCGAGGCGTTGAATTGTAGTATGGGGTTGATTGTGGATTTTATCGAAGCGAAAGAGGTGGAGAAGCTAGTGGAGTGCTTAGTTCATGTTTTCAGATTTAGGGACGGAAATGATGTGAATTATCAGAGGGGGATGTGGAGGTATGATAGGTTGTTTGACGAGACGTTTATGAGCTATTTACAACCTAAGTAATGTCCAAAGCTTGTTTATATATGGCTCGGTAAACCCGCGATAAAACTACCTCGTTACACAGACGAACAAATCACCTCACTAGGCAGGTCAGTTATCCCAATGCTATCCTCCGGTTTTATCATCTTAAATCACCAGTGACCAATTTTAGGAACTAACGTATTCATCTAACAAAACGCATGAAATGATCAAGATAAGCCCGTTTATGAGTTTCACAGAACTATGTAAGTGGACATTATGAAAAAGATTAAGACCGAGTGGTGACGTGACACGAGTGCAAGTGTTGTACTTGTACATGCTGCCTCATTTGTTCCGTTTGTTTACTAAACCTGAGTTGAATTCTGTGAGGTGTGGTTTTATTATATAAAGGTTTTTTCGAGGTTTTATGGTGAGATGGTTAATGTGAGGGTTCCTGTTCCTAGTGAGGATGCGGTTCAGCTTTTGAAGTATTGGTTGGATTTGGAGATTAGAGCGAAAGTGACATTGTTTCGGTTTTTATATATGAGAAATTCGGACAGAAGTTTTTTGAGTTTGACCATTGTCTTTCGTTTAGTGGTATGCATATTGTGAGTATTGTTATGCAGTTAAGCGAGTCGTTGAATTGTAGTATGGGGTTGATTGTGGATTTTACCGAAGCGAAAGAGGTGGAGAAGCAAGTGGAGTGCTTAGTTCATGTTTTCAGATTTAGGGACGGAAATGATGTGAATTGTCGGAGGGGGATGTGGAGGTATGATAGGTTGTTTGACGAGACATTTATGAGCAATTACAACCTAAGTCATACCAATAAGCATGTTTAAAATATTGGCGGAGGCGCTTAGGTCTGAGGAACCAGTGAAACATAAGGGCATTTTGCAGATTGCTCAACTTGCGGGTAGTGTTAGTGAGGATAATAAGAGGAAATGCGTTATTGTGGCTCAGCGGCTTTTGGAAATGCTTAAGAGTCAGTAACCCTCAAGGTGTGACAAGCTACCTATGTTTAACATTCAAGTTAGCATAGGGTCACGTTGATTAAACTAAGGTGTTGACGCTCATGATGGGAATGAAGTTTTTTATTTTGATACCTTTTACTATAAGTACTTTTTGGAAACTTTCGACCCGTTTGACCCTTTATTATCTAAGCCAGATAAAAAAATATCATCAGAATCGACCCATTCATATGTAAACCGGTCGAAATGACCACCTTGTAGACACGTGTATACACTCAAGTCGCATCTATAACTAGTTCCACTTGCAATTGTACTTATTCTGGAAAAACAACACCACGTCACCATAACACAATCAAAAAATGAAGATGGCGTCATCATAACAAACTAATTAACATCAGCGTCATCGAAATCATCTGCAAAGCTGTTAAAAACCCCATCATAAAACCGTGTATGCAAGCACATCCTTCAACATTTGTCATATATGCCCATGGAACTAGTTCTTCCTCAACCAAACTCATAAAATAACCCATTACGCAGTTCTTAGCGATATGATTTCATTTCTAGAACACAAGTCAGCCATATAAGTCCAAAACTCAATGGGGCTTTATCTATATGTAGTTGACCAAGTACATCGCATTTTGTCCTTCGAGCACTAACAGAAATCAAGTGATCATAACTATGTGATGCTCTAATCATATACATACCCTGCCACAAATTCCCTAAAACAGGAAAGCGACACTCTTGAACTCTGAAAACAGGTCTCAGTCATATGTCACGTATTTAGTATGTGAGTAGCAAGGTTATAAATGTCTAAAAAGAATCTGAACACAACTAGTCTGTGAGCTTATATTAAGAGAGATAGGACAACAACCACCTTGTATACAGGTGCATACTTCAATATCACAATCCTACAACCCGCCCATACCAACCCACTCCCCCCCCCACCACACGGGCAAAACGAGACCTCCTGCGATAAGCCATTAAAATGCGGTACCTAAGCTGCTTTTTCAAATCCGAAGTCTAAAATAAGTCAGTGGAATCAGATCAGTTCCCTATAAACAAGCCTCAAATCCAACATTCTCAAATTCATAAATTATAAATCATGCCACAAGGTGAATATGCGCGAGCCAGAAAACAAGTTTCTTCAAAGCTATAAGACACTCATCAGCATACCAATCAATTTGGGGGTCATACCAGCTCAAACCCGGTCATACCCGATCATACCTCAGTCAAACCCGGTCATACCCGATCATACCAGTCATACCCATTAAAACCCGGTCATACCCGTTCAAACATGGTCATACCCGGTCAAATCCGTTCAAACCCGGTCAAACCTGTTCAAATCCGGTCATACCCGTTAAAACCCGGTCATACCAGGTCAAACATGGTCATACCCTGTCAAATCCGTTCAAACCCGGTCAAACCCGTTCAAACCCGGTCAAATCCGGTCATACCCGTTAAAACCCGTTCATACCCGGTCAAACCCGGCTAAACCCGGTTTAAAAGTAGTTATTTTCCCGCTTTTTTCCAAAACTAAAAAACATGTTTAGAACAACTAAATCAATAATGTATTCGTTACTAGACCAATGTACCAACATAAACCACATATATCAAACACATGGGTTCATGTTAGACGACGGGTCTCGATCTTGACAACCTTTTTATCAGTCGTTTAATCGACCTTTGTTCAAACTTAAATCTCTTAAAATACGCAACTCGTCTTTTTTATCATAAACCAAACAAGAATATATTCATTTACAACACCATGATCAATGCTTTTTCGACTCATAGACGTGTTAACGAGTCGATTTTTATTTATAACGAGGCGAGGAATAATGGGTTAAAACCCGATTTTTATACTATTCCTTTTGTTTTAAAGGGTCTGATTGGGTTAAGGGACAGTGGGGTGTGTTTGGGTAAATGGGTTCATTGTGAAAGCATTGTTTTCGGCTTTGATTGCAGGGTATGCTCAAGGGAATAGGGCGTGTGAGGCTGTTGAGGTTTTTAGGAGGATGCGAGTTGATGGTGTGAAGCCTGATGAGGTTACTATGGTGGCTTTGTAATCGGCATGTCACAGTTAAAGGGTGCCTTAGAGCTCGGTGGAATGGTTCATGGGTATATAGATGAATATAATTTACGTAAAAGTATGTCTCTTAATAATGCACTTATTGACATGTATGCGAAATCAGGTAACATAAAGAAAGCTATGGATGTTTTTGAAAACATGAATTATCAATGTGTTATTACTTGGACTACCGTCATTGCTGGATTAGCTTACAACGTTATATGGAAAGAGGGCTCCTTGATATATTTTCAACAGAATGGAAAAAACAGTTCGTGTTAAACCAAAACGGTGTTATACTTATTAGCAGTCCTGTCCGCTTGTAGTCTAGTGGGTTAGTAAAATCTGGCCGTTGGTATTTCAACAATTTACTTAAAAAATACGGGATTAAACCAAGGATTGAACATTATGGCTGCATGATTGACTTACTAGGCCGAGCCGGATGTTTATTAGAAGCACAAGAAGTACTAAAGCAAATGCCTTTTGAACTAAATGCTGCCGCATTTGAGGGTCACATCTTGCAAGCAACTAGACTTTATAAAAATGTAGATCATGTTCAAAAGGCGTATGATCACTTGAGTGTCAAATTGGAGCCGTCATAATAGTGGTAATTTTACGCTTCTTTCAAATTTGTAATGCTGCTGACAGACATTGAATGACAGTCAGGATCAAATAAGCGAAAGCCTATGAGAATAAATGGTGTGAAGAAGATATCCGGGGCGAGTTGTATTGAGGTGAATAGCAGAGTTCATGAGTTTATATCTGGAAACGGGTCACATCCTCTACCTGAGAGTATATCCGAAGTATTGTCCTGGTTAAATAGACATATGTATTTACAATAGCCATTTAAATTCAATTCTGAAACCCTAAATCTCAACCACTGCACTATCCCCTTGTTGTCGCCGTATCACAATGGAGCCAATCATACAAGCTGCATTACAATTTCAAATCTACCAGACGAATATAAGGGGTAAAGACACGGCCTTCAAAGACACCGAATTGCCTAAAACCGCGATAAAGTAACCTCATTACACAGACGAACAATCTGCTTCTCTAGGCAGAGTCATGTTACCCAATAGCTATCCTCTGGGTTTAGACGGACAAGCTATTGACAGCTTTTTTTTAGTTGAAGCTTATCATTTAGGAATCATCAGGGACCAATTTTAGTGAATATGTATTTCCATTCTATCGAAACGCGTTGAAATGATCAAGATAATAGCCGGTTAACCGAGTTTTCATGCATATTAGGGTAAATAGTGTATGAGTGACCTTATTAGAAATGGATTAGACCGAGTGGTGATGTGACACGAGAGGCAGCGTTGTACACGTACATTGCTGCCTCGTTGTTCCGTTTGTTTACTAAACCAGCGTCGAATTCTTATTGAGTGTTTACCTATGTTTAACATTCATGTTGAGTGTCGTGATTCAAGGCGTATCTAATTGGTAGTAATTGTCCTCTTTTAAATGTTTATCTCTTTTGCATGACCGTTGATGTTACCTATTATGAATTTTTATCTGAAATTTTGATCTGTTTGACTTTTGTATGATGTTTTCGAACAAGTTAGGGTAGGGTCACATTGGTTAAACCAAGGTGTTGAACTCAGTGTTTTAATACCCGGGTTGACCTGGCCGGTTAAACCGTGAACTGGTCGGGTGACCGAGCAAAACCCGGTTGAACCGTGACCGGGGATTCGACCGGGTCAATTAAAAAACCGGTTTTTAAAACACTGGATGAACTATCTTGATGATATGAAAATTGTTGGCTAGGCCGAATATTGGTTACCCTAGGGAGACTTGAACCGCATGCGATCATACCAGTCATACCCATTAAAACCCGGTCATACCCGTTCAAACATGGTCATACCCGGTCAAATCCGTTCAAACCCGGTCAAACCCGCTCACTATCGACAACTCACCATGTAATGGTCTGACCCGTTTGACGCTTTATCTTCTAAGCCAGATAAAAAAATATCATCAGAATCGACCCATTCATATGTAAACGGGTCGAAATTGACACCTCTAAAGAACGCTATACCTGTCATCTATAGCTATGTCAAAATGTTACCCATTCATATGTAGACGTGTATACACTCAAGTCGCATCTAATAACTAGGTCCATTTCCAACGATACTTAATCTGACAGTGACAATAAAAGTTCAAGATAGTTCAGTTAGGTTCTCACAGTAACAGTGCTGATGTAAGAGTTCAATCATACAATTGAACAGACAAATTGAGGTGACTGATATCTATATGTAAATTAAATAGTATAGATTAACGATACATATTTATAAATATACATACTACTTGTTTATGGTGTCTTCAATATATTTACCTCATACGAAACCTTAATATAGTGAATCTTCTTCCAAAATTAACTCATCAAAGCTTGGAAGAAACCATGCTCGTAACCCAAGTTTTCAAATCCTAGTCCCAGAAGAACACTGTTGTACAATATCGTGATATGTTCTTTTATGATATATGGATAACCTCGAACATTGGAAGTTAAGTCGTCTTTCGAATCATATGCCTTCATATCCCACGTTTCATGTGTTGATTCTTGTGATACAACCGTCCCATCAGCTCCATTACCATAATCACTCTGATAACAGGTGTCGCTTACGGCATCAGGCGGCATGATCTGACTAGAGAGGTCACATTCGGCACATGAGTCATCCACAGCAGTCGTTGATTTTGTACTGCCAGTTGAAGAGATTGGTGAAATGTAGTCGTTTCCCTTTTTCTTCTGTTCCCGAGGTTTACTTTTCTGTACAGGCGGCGGGATTGGGAGAACCCGCTTATTATTGTGTAGGTAAACCCAGTGGTTAGCCTCTGATACGTTTACAGAACTGAAGTCTGTATCGTGGCTGTATACCGTGTCATTATCCCCCAAATGTGTTTCGTTCAATTCTACCAAGCAGCTTGCTCTCGAAACACTACTTCCCGAGTAGCTTTCTGTCATATTCTTTATAGGAAAGTTAACAGATTTCTTTTTGAGCAAAGTTTGATGACCTGTTCCTGATTTCCGTGTACTCCAGACTGTGGGCCTCATAAACCTTGGGACCTTTGATGACGGGGGTTTAATGCTAATTTTATCTGTCCTTGGTTCTAAGACTGTTTCGAGTATCTCGTTTGAATCTGATGATGTCTTTGTCAGAGAATTTAATTTCTGATTCAGTTTCTTAATTTGCAGTTTATTCATTGCTAATTCCCTCATCGCCTTTGCTTCCTGTTTTGAAATTATTGATCAGTTAGTTAAGTCCCTGAAAGACAAAATTCTAAAATTCAGCTAAAAAGATATGGGACATACAGTTTTTGATCAACTTACATTTGGTTCAGTCTTCCCTAAGCGAATACTTCTCAAGCGTAGTGCAAAATTTAGAGAACAAACGGTCTCGCATAAATCTTCTTCTTTGGGACTGACATGAACAAGCATTAGTGTTTTGGAATCCTCTCCTGCGTAAACGAGTTCGTCTTTAGTATGATCATATGTATATGAAAAAGTGGTTTGCTAATTTGAATACGATTACCTAATGAATCTTTAAGCACTTGTGTCAACTTGCTGTTCCTGTAAAACACAAGAATACTTTACTTTAATTACCTGATTTTATATAACGGATCAGCATTTTAGCATCTATCGTGTTTTTAGTTACCTATAAGGTATGTGGCTATTCTTCCTTTGAAGGGCGTTGATGACATCACCAAGGGCAGAAAGGGAAAGATTGATAGCTTTTCCTTCTTCAAATCTTCTTCCCGACGCCTTTGTTTTTAGAACTCGCTCGCTTCCTCCCAAGTCAACCATCCAAATTTTGTTTGTGATCTTTCGCCTCTCAGTGGCATCCGAGCAAGTCATTGACATGCGTATCATGCTGCAAAGAACCAATAAAGAAAAATTTTTTTTTTTTAACAAAATCATTACATGATTTTAGGATATTAGTATCTTGAATTCAGGAGAAGTGGTACCAGTGAGATCTACTAGAAACTTTATTGGAGTTTGTGGAACCAGTTGATCTTAGTTGACTTCCAAGCCTATAAAGGCTAATCGCATGGTTAAAATTGCTAACTTGAATGGCTACAAGATTTTCAATCACAATCCCGCCATTGGGATCCGTTCGGATGGAAAGACTGCAAGTAAGAAATATTCGATATACAGAATCATCAAACTACACAATAGAAGTATTGAGTTTATATATATGTTGCGGAATATTATATGCTTTGGACTCACCATGGGGGCATCGGGTCACTTGCTTTTCTTGCCTGAGGCAGATCTTTAAGATGACCAGCAGTACTAATGATGTTAGTACCACTTATGGTATTTCCAATACTTCTGGTCATAATTCAAAGCTTGAACAAACATCATCATATTCCTTGCTTGCAAGTCAATCAAGTTGTCCTCAACTGCATCATGAGGACTTAGACCAGATTGATGAATATGACCTTGAAGAAATGGGCTTAAAATGGCAAGTGGCAATGATCTCCATGAGAATAAAGAAGTTCTACAAGAAGACTGATAGAAAGTTACAGTTTGATGCAAAAGAACCTGTTGGTTTTGATAAAACCAAAGTGGAATGCTATAATTGCCACAAAACAGGGCATTTTGTAATAGAGTGTAGAACAAAGGAAGATAACAGGAGGAGGGATGGATGGAATCCTGGAAATAAAGATGGGAAAAGAACTGAAAAGAAAGAAGAGTCTAGAGCATTGGTGACAGTTGATCAAGAGGAAGGAATAGACTATGATGAAGTTTTTGCTCCTGTGGCTAGACTTGAAGCCATAAGGATCTTTTTAGCATATGCCTCCTATATGGGGTTTATAGTCTATCAAATGGATGTGAAGAGTGCCTTTCTCTATGGCAAGATTGATGAAGAAGTATATGTGTCTCAACCACCAGGTTTCCAAGATCCTAAGTCTCCTCAGAAAGTCTACAAAGTGGTTAAAGCTTTGTATGGACTACATCAAGCTCCAAGAGCTTGGTATGCTACCTTATCCACTTTCTTGTTGAAGAATGGATATAGAAGAGGGACAATAGACAAAACTCTCTTCCTGAAGAAAGACAAACATGATATCATATTAGTTCAAGTCTATGTTGATGATATCATCTTTGGATCTACAAAGAAGTCTTGGTGTAATGAGTTTGAGGCTTTGATGAAGAGTAGATTTCAGATGAGTTCAATGGGAGAGCTTACTTTCTTTCTTGGCTTACAAGTCAAACAGAAACCAAATGGTATTTTCATAAGCCAGGATAAGTATGTTGATGAAATCCTGAAGAAGTTTGACTTTGCAAATGTTAAGTCTGCCAGTACACCAATAGAAACTCAGAAGCCATTAGTCAAAGATGAAGAAGCTAGTGATGTTGATGTGCATCTCTATAGATCAATGATTGGCTCCTTGATGTATGTGACTGCTTCTAGGCCTGACATTATGTTTGCAGTCTGTGCTTGTTCTAGGTTTCAAGTCACTCCAAAGACCTCTCATTTGACAGCAGTCAAAAGAATCTTTAGGTACCTAAAGGGCAAACCTAAATTAGGCCTTTGGTATCCTAGAGAATCTACATTCGACTTGGAATCTTACTCAGATAGTGATTATGCTGGAGCAAATCTTGACAGAAAATCCACAACAGGAGGTTGTCAATTTCTTGGCAGGAGACTCGTTACATGGCAATGCAAAAAGCAAACCATAGTAGCTACTTCTACAACAGAAGCCGAATATGTTGCTGCTGCAAGCTGCTGTGGGCAAGTTTTATGGATTCAAAATCAAATGTTAGACTATGGGTTCAACTTCATGAACACAAAGATCTACATTGATAATGAAAGTACCATTTGCATTGTGAAGAATCCAGTATATCATTCGAAGACAAAGCATATTGCAATTAGGCACCACTTCATTCGAGATGCATATGAGAAGAAACTCATACAAGTGCTTAAGATTCACACAAATGACAATGTAGCTGATTTACTAACCAAGGCATTTGATGTTAGCCGATTTTAGTTCTTGGTTGTTTCAATAGGGATGATAAATCCATAAGCTACATTGGTTAAATGGAGGCAACATGAATGGGTCATCTGTGGATAAAAGAGGTAAAACACACCATGGCAAATCAAACTTGTTCCAAGAAACCCCTAAAACCTTATACTCCACCTTCCTACTCATCAACTTCAATCACTATCATGCAAGCATAGCTAACCGTACCAACAAGTGGTCAGTACACCTTCCGGTAGCAACTGGACCAAGAAACTGTGTTGTACCAAATCGTAAACCTAAGGACAAACCACGTTTTAAGAGTAAGAATTCTCTTGTGAAGCATTTTGAAGACATGAGATTATGTAGACCATCCAAAGAGTATATGCAGGTGTGGTTCATCCCACCAAGAGACGGGTCTATGTCATGTTTGACAACAAAGAGGATACATACCAATGGAGCGATGTGTGCCAAGTAAAAATGGTTACTATGTGTGATGTTGTGAGGGAGTTGGACAGTTGTACCTTAACTTGAATATGAGTCATGGTCAGATGGGTCAGATGGTAAAAAAAAAAAAAAAAAAAAAAAAAGAAAAAATAAAAAAGAATCTACCATTGACTAGAGATAAGATTGTCAAAGCTTTAGAGGTTTAGAGAGTCCACTGAGGAAAGTTTTACTGATGTTGCTGAAAGCATTCCTGCTACTTACATTGTTCACATCTTTGTTTTAGGAACAAAGTTAGTAACCAGACCATGCAATTAGTACCCTCCGCTGAGCAAATTTAGTACCACCGCAAATAACTTAGAGACAAAATACCGCCAATGTTACAAAGTGTAAATTAGAACTATTTATCTTTAAAAACTTAGTCACCCATACTATAATAAACCATTTCAATCGCACACTTGCTCAAGCAATCTCTCTAACTATCATTCATCTTTACAAGCCCTAATCTCTCATACCGACGATCTCTCTCTTCTAAACAAAATGGCTGCTCTTGAGTCCTGTCCTAAGCACAACATGATCGCATACTTGGAAAAGACTGAAGGGAATGTCGAGTTTCATGAAGTCATTGATTTTCTTCGGAGAAGTTATATCTTTCATGCACTCACTGTAAGTCCTGTTGTCTCGACCACATTCGTTGAACAGTTTTGGACATTTGCTAAGTCCAAAACAATCAACAATGTAAGGCACATAACTGCCAAAGTAGCTGCAAGGTGTGTCATCTCGAAGCATCAATTTCGAACTATCTTATTTTTTGATGATGCTGATGGGAATAGACTCCCTTGCCAAATCAAGCTATCTTAATGCTTTCAGCGTATGAGGATATGAAGGGGATTAAGTGTAACTAACAATAATAAAGCGTTATTGTTCAACACCCAATGGAGGATTTTATTTCCAACAATTAAATCATTGTTTAAACGCAAAAAGTATAACCGTCTAGGATCAAATTCCTACAAACATTGCAACAGCTGTAATTTGTTTAACAACTAATCAAAAGTATAATTTTTCCAAATTATTTTTGATGGAAGGTTAACCATCTAAGGCTAAGAAAGGAAGGTTATGTAATGTATCCTCCCTCGTTTTAATTTCTATATTTTTAGGCGTAGACAATTAGCTAGTATATAATAAAATGTACCCTTTAGATCACTTTCCTGTAAATAGTTTAACCTAGTAAATTTTTTCTCTTATGATTAAGAATGGGGCAAAAACTTTACTCAGGCAGAAGTTACAAACACCTTTGTTTGATACTATGTTGGTCCAACCAACTCAGGATAAGGGTGCTTCCTCAGAAAGACTATCTGTTGAACAATCATCACCCTCTTCTGCTCCTACTGGTCAAGTCCCAAATGAGTCACTCTCCAGCCTGACTCCTCTTCTTCTTCCTGCTCAATAACCAAGTGAGGTACCTTTTGAGCAACAACATGGACCTTCCCCCAGACCTTCCCCAAGACCTTCACCCACTCCTACCATTTCTGATTCAATCCCAGAACCATCTGGTGAGAATCTTGGAGATCATTCATCCAATGATACATCCCTTTTAGGGAATGAGGATGACATGACTCTCCCAAATGTCTATGATCTTTGTATCTCCTTATGTCAACGAGGTTAACAGATCAGCCAAAGAAATTAAAATCTTGAAGGCTAAGATCAAAAAGCTCAAGAAGCAAGCAAAACCTGTCATCAAACATTTCAAAGCATATCTGAAGACTGTCTCATTGCAGCAAAGACTCTCAAGAAAGAGCTCCTCAAAGAAACAAAGGATGCACAAAAAGAATGTATCCAAACAAGGGAGGAAGAAAGCAAAAGGAGAATCAACAGTTCAAAGAGATCCTCAGTTTGATGAAGAGCATGAAGATAAAATTGATCACTTTGATGAAGAAAGAGCTCAAAGTGAAGGGAGGACAAGAGATTTGATGGATGAAGACAAACAGTTGGATGAAGAAAGTCTTAGTACTGAAGATGGAGTTAGTACTGACAAAGAAAAAGTTAGTACCGACTTTGAAGGAGTTAGTACCGACTTTGAAAAAGTTAGTACTGACAGACCAAAAGTTAGTACTGACGGTTCCAAAGTTAGTACTGATGAACAAGATGAAGGTACTGAAGAACAAAGTAAGGGTTCTGAAGAGATCTTTGAAGGTTCTGAAGAACAAAAAGATAGTACTGAAGCTCAATCTAAGCAAGAAATTCCTTCTGAAGCCTCTCATACATCCACTCAATCACCCACATCAATGATATTTGGTGATGATGAAACAATAGCTACACTTCTCATCAACATGAGTAAAGCCAAAGCTGCTTCAAAAGAAAAAGAGAAAGGTGTAGAGGCAAAGAGGATGTTGAAAAATTTAGATAGCCCATGGCCTACTTCTCAAAGATCACTTCTAACATTGAAACCTCTTCCAAAGATTGATCCCAAAGACAAAGGGAAGAAAAAGATTGAAGAGGAGGATGAAACTGAAAGTGAAGATGATGATATTCCTCAAGTTGTGAAGAAATTCAAACAGCTTGAGAGTGATGAAGTATTGGCTAGGAAAGTTCAAGAAGAATGGGAAGCTGAAGAGGAGAGAAATAGATTGGCTGAAGAAGAAGCAACAAATGAAGCTCTTATTAAAAACTTTTGATAAATCAAAGGCAAGAATTAGGCAGACAAATTCTTTGCTGAAAAGCTTCAATGAGCAAGAAAGCGAGCATTATCAACAAATTGAAGGAAAAGAGCAAAGTTCCTTCATGATATCAATTGCTGCTCAGAGAAAGTTTCCTCCCCCTTGCTCCAACAAAGATCAGAGGCAATCAGAAAAGACTCCAACCAAGATCATTTTAAAAATCAGAAATGATGACCTTCCTAAGCATGTGGGGAACTTCAAAATTCTGAGTTCACGAAAGAGTAAGAATTTGAAGAAATACAAGTCAATGTATAAAAGATAAAAAAGGTCAATGAAGATTTCATTGCAATTGGTCTGTTGAAATGATAAACGGAACACACAAAAAAGAATAAGAAAGATTCCTCCAAAGAAGAAGAGAATCAGCATAATCTAAAGTATGAAGTACAAGGAAAGAGTCAGCCGGAGCGCGCCCCCCGCTCCCCCTCCCGCCAGTACCCACAGGACCCCAGCAGCCCAGTATCCCTCCACACGCCGCACCCACCCCGGCTCCTTTCTCCGATACCTCATCTGCAACACTTGCTAAGCGAATGACGAGCTAAATTGTGCATGACAATATGCTCCAGATGAGGACAAGAGAAGTATACTATGAAATTCTTGACAAGAGAAATCCAATCCTTGACTGGAATACCTGAGAGTCATCGGAACTAAACCACAGTTTGATGAATCTAAAAGATTAGAAGAGATCAATCTGAATGTGGTAACAAGAAGCAATGGTCAAAAAAGATACTTCAGCACATTGATGACAGTGCTTTCAGTGTTTGACAGAGAAGACTTAGATGCTGTATATAAACTTTGATGAACAAAAATATCAAGATAAAATTCCTGAAGGTTTTTGATAAAAGTATTTGGGAGAAGATTTGATTGATTATGTTCAATGTCCAGATTAACCAGATGGTTTTGGAAACTCACAGATAAAGAGCATGCAATGGAAAGTAATATTTGGAATTCTGCCCCATTTCCTCAGGGGTATCACACTTTGATGACGAAGAAGGGTTTTAGTAGTCAATTCACATGTTAATAAGGAGTAAGAAACAAGTATCCTTTAAAAATGAAGAAATACTTGTGCAAATGCTACAAGCTAAAATTGGAGTCTGAGAAGAAAGTATCTATGGCATTTGAATTGATACGAATTTATCAAAAGGTAGCTGCTGATTTAGAATCAAAAGAACGAAGACCCTAAATAGGAATTTGAGAAGAGGGATATGAGTGTTCTAACCACCACACAAACAAATGGTTATCATTCACCATGCTTAACAAGCATTACAGAATTGCATATCCATAAGCAAAACGGCTTGATGTATAGACTTCTCAAATCCGTTTATGGTTACAATTTACCAAAAATTTGTAGGGTAAACAACTCACCTTAGCTTCTTGGTGAGAGTTGACTATCCCAATCAAACAGTTCTTGGTAAAGACTACTCCAATCTGTGTAGCTATAGTTTTGCTAAAAATTATATGGTTTATCAATGCAACCAGGTTGAATGACAATGAAGCCTTGCTAGTCAAACACAAATAACAATATTGGTAAAAAGACTTACTCAAATTCTGTGCTGGTTGACCATTTAACCAAAAAGCTGTATGGTAATTAACTCACCATATCTTAGAATAAAGAGTTTTCTAATCCCAGAGCAAACGCTACTGGTAAAAGGAACATCAAATCCTGTAATGGCTTGGTAGTTTGCCAAAAACGACAAACCACTTAGTTGGATTTGCAGGTACAAGAGTTGCTGCAGTAGTCTGAAAAGATTTGTCAAATTGCTGAAAATACAAGGTTGCAAGCTAAAGAAGATAGCCGTACCGACTTCACACCACAAGAGTAAAAATGATCAAAAGAATGTTTGGATACATCCTCTGTGATGCTTCAAAAGAACCATCAAGTTCTTAAAGGACTTGAATAAACAGAAGATTTAAAATAGTTTAACATTCATGTTTACGGGAGGTTTGTTAGGATTAATGTTTTTCCTTAACTTAGTACCCTCACCGCCTATGACAGTACAATAGTTAGTTACTGTCAGTTATACTTAGTACCTGACAGTCCAAAGTAGTTATATTGTTAGTTAGTTAGTTACTGTTAGTAGAAGAAAGTTAGTAACTTCCTTTCGTTGAGAGAATATTTTAAAAGATATTTATGAGACTATTATATAAATAGATATGTAAGACCTTTTAAGGTTATCCTATCATATAAAAGAACCCTAGGCATAGTAAGACAAAAAAGTTTTGAACACAAGGTTGGGTGGAGTGATGTTCAGGAGAGTATATTGTCAGAACATACAATATGGCATAGTTAGCAATCTTACTCTCAAGAACAACTTTAATAAAGTTTTTATTATCAGTTTTCATTGTTCTTCTTAGTACCTGATTTGTAAGAATCTCACCATTAACACATATTATTCATAGTCATTTGTTTCTACATAGTCGTATGTATTTAAACAAAACTTTGGCTAATCATCCTTATAGGCTGCAAAGACTAGCCAAATCAGATTAACCTGGATCGTCTCTGTCAGGGTGCATAGATGCAGCGATCATGGCGGACAACTAGGTTTTATGAATCTAACCGCTCTATAACCAGTTGACTAATGAAAACCCCATTCGTAATGACTTTATTATTCATCACTATTTATAGATTACAAATGTACCACTAAAACCCTAATGGACCAAAGCTTATTTATTATACAAAGAATCGGCATATATTAATTAAGCTAATGAATCAATTTAATCCGTAACCAAACACTTACTCAGGTGATTTTTCGGCGAACATTTTAGTATTGTGAATATGTATAATTCTCAACATATCGTATTTTATTGCATGATTTGTTATTTTATTCAACTAATTACACGAAGTTTGTTTATCAAATTTGCTCTAGTGCTGGTTATCAATGCGTTAATGAACCGTCGAAAGTGATTTAACAGAGAGCATTCGTGAGAATCTTTTACTTAGTAAAGGAAAACGAAAAGTGAAGACTTTTGCATTTAAAAAAAAGAATCATTCTTTATTAGGTATGATGCTTTAAATTTTTTATTATTTTTGAATATATGTTTAATTAAAAAGCTTAAATACTTCTAAAATTGGCATTATTTTGGTGGAGAAATCTGATAAAGAAAAAAAACACATAAAAATATATGTGTCAAATTTATAAAAACAAAAACTTGAAAAAAAGAGGAGGTAATTAATAAAACTTTAGTGGTTTAATTTTAAATAAATTGTATAAGTTAATGTAAAATTTATAAATTTACAAATTTTATTATGACTTAAAAAAAAACAAATAACCCCTTAAACTTTCATAACTTATAAAACAGAAAAAATAAAAATTATAAATATATTTAAAAACATAATGTACAAGCCCCGTGCGTGCACGGGGATTAAAACTAGTTTATATAAACAAGGGAACGTTTTTTATGTTTTCGATTTACTTTGTTTTCATCACGAAGAATCAATTTTTAATTGTACCAAATTTTGGTCTTTCATGAGGAGGCTGAGTCTTTTCAAAAGAACATATAAACTTAATGGGGGCTTTAAGCAAACAAAAGAAGTCGTAAAAAGGCATTTTCCGGGTTGCGTCAAAATCCAACGCATGTAGTAATATAAAGTGATTCGCGCTCGATCAATCAAGTTTTGACATGAAAGAGCTTTGATCCAATAAATAATCTTTTTTAGTGATACTCCGTATGTGAGAAAAGTTCCATAAGGAACATGGTCAAAAAAAAAACAAACCGCTTCATCTTGTCTATCTATTTTATTTTCATCTAATGGTTTAGATTAATTCTTATTTTAATTTAATTAAAAAACTCACTTTCAATCAATTCAGTTTATTTGTTTCTTGTCTATGTTAATGCTATTTGGGTATTTTTAGACTGTTTATTTATATTAATTTGGTGTTTGTTTCAGCTATTAAAGATTAATTTATATCTTTATCTATAAAGAGGTGAGATCCATAAAGAACATGGTCATCTTAAAGAACAAATGGGTGAATCCTAACCACTCATTTTTTTATTATAATAAAAAAACCCACTTTCCATCTTTTTCTTAAAACTCAAATATCTAGCAAACGATAAATCGTTAAACGAAAAAAAATACACCATCGCGACGAGTATTTTTTTATCTTTCTATAGAGGGGCACTTATATATACTTTCGACGAACTTTTTTCGAATTTTTTTTTTCAATCACGTCAGAAAAATTCTCATGGGATTTTTTGAAATCACATGAGATTGTGATACAAATTTCACGTGATTTTTTCAGACGTGATTAAAAAAACCGAAAAAAAGTTCGTCAAAAGCATCGCAACGAGTAATTTTTTATCTTTCTATAGAGGGCACTTCTATTTACTTTCGACGAACTCTTTTTTCGAATTTTTTTTTTCAATCACGTCTGAAAAAATCACATGAGATTTGTATCACAATCTCATGAGATTTGTATCACAATCTCATGAGATTTGTATCACAATCTCATGTGATTTCAATCACGTCTGAAAAAATCACATGAGATTTGTATCACAATCTCATGAGATTTGTATCACAATCTCATGTGATTTCAATCACGTCTGAAAAAATCACATGAGATTTGTATCACAATCTCATGTGATTTCAAAAACTCCCATAAGATTTTTTCTGACGTGATTGAAAAAAAAATCGAAAAAAGTTCGTCGAAAGTATATATAAGTGCCCCTCTATAGAAAGATAAAAAAATACTCGTCGCGATGGTGTATTTTTTTTCGTTTAACGATTTATCGTTTGCTAGATATTTAAGTTTTAAAAAAAAAGATGAGAAAGTGGATGATGAAAAAATGAGTGGTTAGAATTAACCCATTTTTTTTATTTTTTTTTTGCCCTTGTTTTTTGAGGATCCCAACTCGCTGTACTAAACATATTAAGACTCTAATAAGGTATAAATAATATTTGCCCAATTAAAAGATTACTAGATAAAAGAAAACTAACTTAATAAAAGATAAATATAATCTTATTAATTCAATAAAGACTACTAACTTAAACTAAAATACTTTCTTAATTACTTATCCTATACCAACACGTATTGCGTCAATGTTATTGTATAATGCCATTATACTTTTGGGGGTTGTGAGAAAGAAACATAATTAAATAGATGACACAATGAGGTTGCCAACTACTTGATAATTAAACCACGATTAAGATACCTATTGCCTTGTTTTTAGTCCACGCTAACAAACTTATATCCATCATTGAAAAAAGCTATCTGATATATTGTCTGGGTCTATATTTGTTTTCCAAAAGCTACCAAAACAAAATAATACAATGAACGACCAGAAGCAATTCTTGCTTTAACCGAACAATTCCGAGTTACAAATTACACATAACAAATTTGTAACCATTTAGTAGCGAAAAGATAACCAATGGTAAAATATAGGAAAAAGATCCTCTCATGTTCAAATGAACATAAATGAACATGAGAGGTAATGTTTTGCTTTATCTGATTGTACATTTGATTATTTATCAAATGTACAATTAGATAAAGCAGAACATTACCTCTCAGCTAACTAAATTCATAAACGTCAACCCAGTTAGATGCATTTTGCCAGAGTGATGCATAGGACGCAATCCACTAAATAGATCATTTTCGGACACACGGGGTGATTTTTATCTTTCAATTTGTAAAAATACAACCCTTGTAAAGACCTTATCAAAAGCAGGCCATCAAAGTACAACACTAACCCAACAAGTAAATCAACACTATTATCAGCATGCCATTATTAACACCACTGGGTTTAAATCTCCAAAGTGGTGATTAGATAATATTGGTTCGTCAACATGTTGGGGTAACTTTGAGCAAAAATTTAACAACATAATTGCTACCCAAATTATACACGAACACCCAACTCAGATATATTGTTTATCCTTTTGTTCATATCAAGCCTCTTTTCTTTCAAAGTTGATGCCATCTTAGCAACCTGATTCACGAGTGGAACCCGAAATTTAGTGTGCGTTAAACAAACTTTATGATTAAAGTGTAAGATGGGTTTACCTCTGCTCGCAGTTGTATAGCATCTCTACCAGCAATTTCTCGCAAATCATCCACAAGATCTGTTAAAAACAAGATATAAACACTAAACTCAAATCTCAATTACAGCGTACGTCCTCATTTGTCTTTTACAAGAGACGAGTTATTTATTTAAGAAACAAGTAAATTGCTAAGACAGTAAGTTTGAAGCCTAATTACCATTAGCTTGGCATTCAACCTTGTGAACAGATTTAGCAAGACTTTTGATATCACCTCCGGTAGTCCTACATATCAGAAACGTAAATATATTATTGCTTAAGATTACATAACTACGTGCTCCCTATATCAGATCAAAATAGAATCTAGGGAAACATTTAACTCTACACAGATCGGTGAGGCGTCTAACTCCAAGACCAAAGGCGATGGAATGTACGGTTTACCTTAGTTCACCATAGCCTTTAGTCATCTCATTTTCAGCAAGCTTAGCCCTTTCAAGTAGCTTTTCACTCTCTTTTTTCATTATCTGAACCGAAATTGTCAAATCCTTCACGTTCTTTGAAGCTTTAGTAATCTGTGCCTGCATGTATATTGCAGCCAATATAATGCTACAGAAGAAAGATGCAACCTAGAAAAAACACGAATATGAGGTAGAGTAAGTACCTCCTCAGTCTGAAATCGACCCAAAGTACGACGGAACAAGAATCTTCTAGGGCCTGCGTGCAGTAAATTTAGAACGGTTATAAGGATGTCAAATCATGTTGATTACATTTCACCAGAATACGAAATGAGCGACCTTTTAGTTGACAACAGAATTATTATTTGTGTAAGCAAAAGCTTTTAAGGCATTCGAAAGGAATTCGAAGAAACAATACTTCCTTTCAAATAAGCCTTTGAATTTTTTAGGAGATATTGGGATTTCGTTGGTCCGGATTTCTGCGAAGCGGTCGAATATTTTTTTGTGAATGGGTCTTTCGCAAAGGGATGTAATTCTTCTTTTGTAGCTTTAATCCTGAAGGTTATGGATGCTAAAATGTTAATCCCAAATCCAAGCAGTCAACGCTGGGTTGTTCACTTGCAACTGTTATTTGATCTGTATCAGGGATACAAAAATCAATGAGAGACGGATGACGTCAGACTGTGAACAAGCAAAGTAATTCAGCATCAATACTAACAAAAACATCCAATTAATTGAACGAAAAAAATTATTTCATCGTCCCATACAAAAGTTAATCAAAGTATCCAAACAAATATCCCGGCAGTGTAGTTTGAAGATACTTCCATTGCCTTCTAAAAGAATGCCAATTTACATAATATAGTTTCAGCAGTCAAGAATTTGACTGTACCATAAGGCATGCCGCGCCTATCTAGATTCCAATTTTTCCCGGAACTAGAGACAACGTTTTGAACTTACTAAAGAAAACAGCTAAAGAGTGATAGTTTAATATTTTAAGTTTTAACTGACTGAAACATGACAGCAAGTAAATCCTTTATATTTTAAGCAAATGTCGTTCCTCCAGAAACCATCAAAATCGCATAGTAACAGTAATAACTTAACAACTGAATACTAGATATTCGAACTGTAGCATTTTGTACAAGGATAATATTACCTTTTAGTGGCTCCCGTAAACAAACCTAACTTTATTTTAACCAAATACCCGTACTTCTTCCATAAACTCCTTATTAATTGTGACAGTGTAATTGAAGTAACAGGATCACTGTAACAGGGTAAACATGAAAATAATAAAACAAATGACAAGTTCAACTAATGCTACTAAAAGGGAAAAGAAAAAACTCATAGCAACAATGATCAAACTATAATGAAAATTAAAACCAACTTAAGGCGATCCCAAACAGTTCAAACTTAGAACTAAACAGATGGGGTAGGTTGGCAAACAACCAATATTATAAAAACATTGCCACTATAGCATTAGCAAAGATTGCTCAAAAGCTCGATAATCTGAGCACATATTGGTGTGACATCAAGAGTAGGGGAACTTTCAACTTAATCACGTTTGCAAAATGAAGTTAAGACACATTTAATTCGTGCTTGAGGCAATGAACAACACACAAATTTAGAACTTTAACTAGACGATCTAGTTTGACATTTCAGTAATATACCTGAAAGTTAAACTTTTTTGATTTGAGCTGATAACATCTTATCTCACACCCCCAATAGATCATGTACAGCTCATACATACATGAATGCTATCATCACTTACATTTTCATACACGTCAACTTATCCATTTTTTCACAGATTACATGAAACAACGCATGTACACACATACATACATGATGCTTCATCACTTACAGTTTTACACGTCAACTTATCCATTGTTTCACAGATTACATAAAAACAAACGCAAACATCAACTATATATCGAAATAATGTACATAACATGCCTAACCGTTTATGTGACTATTTTACATATAACATACGCACACAATTACACTAACCTAAATTTGAAACTAAAAACAACTAAACTTCAATAGCAAACAATCATATTGTCATTTTAATCCTTCATATTTGTAATACATCTGTGTCACACAGAAATATGCATCATATATACAAAAGCCTAATGATGTCGACGAACAATAAAACACACACAAAACTGTCATCTTTTAAGTAAGTGATTCTGCGATTACACCAAGCTAATTTCAGGCTGAAATCAATAAATTCTCAATGAAAACTCAGCTGCAATCACATATAATCAGTTTGATCCGCAATACATCAAATTCACGCGGATAAACCTTCGTCCTACACACGAAACCTAACTATAGCAAGGGTAAGTTTGGTAGCAAGCATTTTGAAGCAACTATCGACTAGCGGATAGCATTTTGCATAAAATGCTTGTTTGGAAACAAGCAACTAGCATTCCTACTTTTCCTAAACGCTCCAAATCAAAATGCTACTTCAAGTAGCATGTACGAGCAACTAGCGATTCCACTTACTAATTATGACTATACGTCTATGTTACCAAAACATTTATCAAAACAAACACCTACGGCTTCTTGCTACCGTTATTTTCGCCAAATATACCCTTGCCATATCAACAGCAAAACACACGAAAAAGATTATTAAGCCAATTTCAGCATGTACACAAATACTTTAGGGGTGTTTGTTTCGGCTTATATAGCCGGCTTATGGCTTATTTGGTTTTGGGCTTATGTTTCGTAAGCTCACTTTTTGTTGCTTATTTTGAAACTTTTATGCTTATATAAGTTTA
>BQNB010041598.1:0-46666 GCA_026074375.1 Tanacetum coccineum
TATCCATCACAAACTCAATTCAATCATTCATCCATTCCACCATCACATACATTTCAGTCTCAAATGAATCATCAAACCTCAATTGTTCTACAAGTTTCTTATCAATCACCTCAAGCTCCTACACAACTTATGACTGAGTCACCATTTGTAGACTCAGGTTTTTCTATTCCTGTGTTTTCTCTTGGAGATGATCTGATTGCTTGTTTCAATAAAGCAATGGCTTTTCTAACAGTTGTAGCCTCTTCAAGGTTCCCTACTACTAATAATCAACTCAGAACTTCCTCTAATCCAAGAAAACAAGCCACTATTTAAGATGGCAGGGTTACCATGCAACAAGTTCAGGGGAGACAAGGGCAAAATTATTCTGGTACTACATATAAGGGAAATGCTACTAGTTCAAGGGGAAATACAACAAGTAGACAAGCTAAAGTTGTTAAATGCTACAACTGCCAAGGTGAAGGACATATGGCTAGGCAATGCACTCAGCCAAAGCAAACAAGGAATGCTACATGATATAAGGAGAAAGCTATGTTAGCAGAAGCTCAGGAAGCTGGACAAATATTGGATGAGGAGCAACTCGCATTTCTTATAGATCTAGGAATTCAAGCAAGTCAAGCTCAGACAGTCACTCCTCACAATGCTGCTTTCCAGACTGAGGATCTTGATGCTTATGATTCTGACTGTGATGATCTCTCGACTGCATAAGCGGTTCTTATGGCCAACATTTCCAATTATGGTTTTGACGTTATCTCAGAGGTACCTAATTCTGAAACCTATCTGAATGACATGGATAATCAAAGTGTGCATGCATTGCAAGATTTTAAACAAATACCAGTTATGGATTTTACAGATAATGAGAAATCTAGTGATAGCAATATCATTCCGTATTCTCAATATTTGCAAGAAACACAACTGGAAACTGTTCAAGATACAAATTTGCAGGCACAACAAGATTCAATGATTTTATCTGTGATTGAACAAATGTCCGAACAAATGATTAATCATGTGAATAATTGGGAAAAGGCTAATAAGGAATAGAATAATGAATCAATAACCGCTGAGTTATAGAGATATAAGGAAAGGGTCAATACTTTTGAACAACGTCTTAATATTGATTTAAGTAGTTGTGAAAAAATGATTGATTCTCAAATGGATGATATGATTAAAGAGAAGCTTGCACTGAAAGAAAAGGTTGACTCACTTGAACAAAATCTTTCTAAACAAATCAAAGAAAAGGAATCTTTATTTCAAACATTCAATGTTTTCAAAAACGAAGCCAAAGAAAAAGAAAATAAATACCAGGAAAACAAAATTGATTTGGAAAAGAAGATTAAGGAACTTGATAATATTGTTTATAAAGTGGGTCAATCTACTTAAACAGTTAACAAAGCCACAATCATTTTATGATAACATTCACAAATAAGCTCTAGGTTATCAAAATCCATTTTATCTCAAGAAAGCTCAGCGGATTAAACCAACCTTGTATGATGGATGTTTTATTTCTCAAAAACATGATGCTATGCCTGTGGTTGATGATGAGGAAACATTGATTTTAGAAGAAGAGAGTCGATCAAAAATGTCTGAAAAAGCAAAGGATCCGGAAGCTATTAAACAAAACATTTCTCATAAACCTATTGATTATGAAAAGTTAAATAGACTAACTGAAGATTTTGGGAAACGTTTTTCTCCACAACAAGAATTATTAGCTGAACAAGATTTTTGGTTTCGTATAGTCAATCCATCCATTGAACCTTCTTACACACCACCTGTCATAGTGGATGTTCCTAGTGAACTACCTAAGGTGATGTTGGTAAACGCAAGCCTTAAAAAGCTTAAATTCCACCTCACCCAGTTTGACTCAGGGGTGAGAAAGAGGACAACACCTAGTGCTCTTGAAGAAGGTGAATGGGGGTTTGAACATACTAAAACTATTTTTAACAATGAAATTATTCCATTTCTAAAATCTTTAAAAGACATCTTCAATGTGTTTGATAAAGATCTTCTAAATGAAATAACAGAAGTACAAACAGTTTTTGACCAAATAGACGCGGCTGTTCAACAGTCTTCAGTTGATAAACAATGTTTGGAAATTGCTAAGAAATAAATTCTTTTGGAAAATGATCGACTCTTACAAAAAATCATGTCTCAAGATGTAATGTTAATTGTGATGAACTCTATTCCTTTGAATAATGATTTTGTGAATATGAAAATGCAAACGTGTGATTCGTGTGAAAAGTGTTTGAATCTTGATGCTGAGCTTTCCAAATCAAAACAAGCTTATAATGATTTTTTGAAAAATTATTCAAAACTTGAAAAACATTGTATTTCTCTCGAAGCATCAATGCAATTACAACAAGAAGTTTTTCAAAATGATGAATCTTGCATTAATCAAAATGCTATTGAAATTCAAAAATATTTTGAAATCAATGATTTGAAAGCTCGGCTACAAGATAAAGACACGTCCATTTGTAAGTTGAAGGATACCATCAGATCTTTGAGTAAGAATACTAAGGAAGAGAATGTTAATCATAATAAATGTGAACTTGAGCCCATAAATGAGGAATTGGAAAATAGTATGGCTAAATTACTGTCAGAAAACGAGTGTCTTTGTAATGAAATAAATCATGTGAAATAGATTTTTAAAGATCAATTTGAATTGATCAAACAGACATGTATTCGTCATAAAGAACAAAGTGACTCTTTAATTAACAAACTGAACTTAAAATCTGTGGAAAATGAGGATTTAAAAGCTCAAAATCAAGATAATGTTTTTGTGATAACATCATTGAAAAATGATTTACGAAAATTGAAAGGGAAAGAAATTGTTGAAAATGTTGTTCACACACCTTCTGCCACACTATTGCTCTAGGCATGTTCAAGCTTGATATAGAACCATTGCCTCCAAGGTTATTGCAAAATAGGGAAGTTCACATAGACTATCTTAGGAACACTCAAGAACAAGCTAATATTCTTTGAGAAATAGTCAAACAAGCTAAGGCGAAACAACCTTTAGATAGTAAGTTAGACCTTGCCTGTAAGTATGCCACAAGAATTCAGGAGTTGCTTGTATATGTTCAAGATACGTGTTGGGTCGTTTTACTGAATAGATCTTAACCTTCAGCTTGCAAAGAGTTTGCACCTTTAGATAATTCTAAAGCAACAATAATGAAACACTGAGTAAACACTATTGATTATGCAGAATCTAATCAATAATGCTAAGAAGAACAATATTGAATATCACAAAATAACTTTTATATTTCAACCTTGAATCTGCCTAGGTTATAGATTACAAGCTATGATTACTATTCGATCTCTATGATCTGTGTAGAACTATATCTACTAACTATGCCTAGGGTTCCTTTTATAGACTAAGGAAACCCTAATGGGCTTTACAAAACGCGTATAAAGATCATACATATCCTTTCCTAAGATATCTCATGCATATCTCATAAACGGTACTAACTACTTTATACTATCGGTACTAACTAACTGATCAGTACTTAACACTTTGTACTATTAGTTCTAATTACAACTAACGGTACTAAGTCATATAACTAGCGGTACTAAGTTAGGAATGAATAATTCCTAATAATCCTCCCCTAAACATGATTGTTGAACTTGTTTAACTTCATGTTTCTTCAGTTTAAACATCTTGATCTCTTGGAGGATGTATCCAAACACTCTGTCAAATCTTGATCTTGATCTTTGATAGTTTTTACATCTTCAGCTATCCATCTTTATCAGCAACATGTCTTCTCAGTAACACAGCAACATCAATATCTAACTAAGTTGGCTTTGTAGTTTTTGGCAAACTACTAGCCATTAACGGATTTGATATTCCTTTACCAATAGCCATTTGCTCTGGGATAGCCAATTCTTTATTGTAAACAATAAGGTGAATTGATAACCTTATAGTTTTGAGTAAACTATCAACTATCAACGGATTTAACTTGTCTTTACCAAAAGTCGTTTGCTTTTGGACTAGTCAATGCTTCATTGTCATAACATGGTGCATTGATAACCATATAGTTTTTAGCAAACTATCAGCTATTAACAAATTTGAGATGTCTTTACCAGAAACTATTTGATCCTGGACTAGCCAACTCTTTAGTATGAAGCAAGGTGAGTTGAGAACCCTACAATTTTTGGTATACTGTCAACTATAAACAGATTTGAGAAGTCTTTACCACAAGCCGTTTGCTTATGGACTAGCCAGTTCTTATGCCTGTTAAGCATGGTGAACTGATGACCATTTATTTTGTGGTGGTTATCCAACACCCAAACCCTTCTTATTTCCATTCTTAACATTACTCCTCATTAAGCTGTTGCTTAATGAATCTCACCAATTGTAGTGCAACAGTACTTTCCTCTCCAACCTCCAATCCTAAATCAATCATTTGTTGCAACAATTCCTTAGAGAGAGGATACCTTCTTTCAACTAGCATATAGATGATTGTCCCATCCTTAAGCTCTAGTATGCAAACTCTACAAGCTTTATACAGTCTTCATCTAACAATCTCCCATTCTTATTGTTGTGCTTGTTTCAGAAATACACCTTAAACATTTTCTTTTGTTGGAGGATTCCATCAATAATCTTCAAGTCTTCCCCAAGAGATCAACTCAAGGTCTTCTGGGTGATTTCTGGTACTGATCATTACCAAGTTCATATAAATGAAAAACAAATCATGTTTCAAAACTGTGTAGTACCTCCATTAGATAGTTAATAATGCCCCTGAAGTGCCCAGAATCTCTGGTGTAGACAACACAGGTAATCTTCCACATCTGGTGATTGAGGGAACTTGTTTGTACCTAGCAATAAATGATTTTGTCTCCATATATTTCACTATTTATCGGTTACTTTCAAATTGTATAAATCCTATACATTTTCTGTATTCATCATCACTATCATCATCTGGCTGTGGTCTTAGCCTTTTTCCTAGCAATCATCTTCACATGACCACTCTTTCTTTTCTCTGTACCTTGCTCTGTCACTTCTTGTTCAGCAGGTACCTTTACTGTGTCTTCTTCATTGACAACCCTCTTCTTTAATTTCTTCTTTTCAGGGTCTTTATTCAACTCCTTAATTTGTCTCTCATCCTCAGCAGATCCAATAGCAACAAAGTTCTGATCTTTCCTCTTTAATCTTTCATATAGAACATGTATTTCTTCAAAGGTTTTGCCCTTCAGATCAGAATGCTTCTTTCCACCAACATGTTTTAAATAAGTCATCATTTGGTTCCTAAGCTGATTTCTTGAAGGAGGTTTATTTTTGATAGCTTCAGATCTTTGTTGAGCAAGAAATCTTCTTTGGGCAGCAATAGTGTCATGAAGAAGTTTGGCTCTCTGCTCAATAGTATACATTTCTCTCTCTTCCTCTTGAAGTTTTTTAGCAAGTATCTTGTCATCATTAAGTCTTGCCTGAATAAAATCATATTCATTAGAGAATGCAGCCTTTGTAGCTTCTTCCTTAGCTAACTTTTTCACTTCTTCTTCTGCTTCCCAATCCTTTTACACCTTTTTGGCCACCTCTTCATCCCTAGCAAGCTACTTAAATTTCTTTTCAGCTTCAGTAATACCTTCTGATTCAGTATCAGATTCATCTTCCTCTTCAATTTTCTTTTTGATTTTATCTTTTGGATCAATCTTGGGAAGAGGCTTTAAAGTTAATAATAATCTTGTTGAAGTAGGCCTAGGTCTCTCAGTCTCCTCAACATCCTTAAGCTCTACTCCTTTTTCTTTTTCTTTGAGCTTCTCCTTGTTCTGACTCATTATGATAAGAACTTGTGCAATAGTTTCGTCATCACCAAATATTGTTGGAGTAGTTGTTGTTGGAGCTGTCTGAGTAGCACGTCTTTCCTTCATTTTTTGATCATACAGTCCTTCATGCTGGGTCTGGTCTGGTTACTAACTTCTTCCTTGTCGTTTACTTAAACTTTTTGCTTGCCAGTATCTTCATCTGGTCTATGGGTATGATAAGTGTAAAATACACATATCCATTTATGCTTAAAATAGCCCAATTAAACCCAAAACAGACCAAAAATGGCAACAATATGCTTGTATTTGTGTTTTGTGTGTGCAGGTACGGATATATCAGAAATCACAAGAAAACCATCAAAAACAAACAAACATGGACACGAGAACGGAAGAGTGTACAAAAGCCGGAAACCAAAGCCAGAAAAAGTCAAATCTACAGTCAACTCCAGTCAATTTTGGTCAAAAAAAGTCAACAAGACCCAAAATGTTTCAAAATAACCCCTCAACTTTCAGAAAAGTCCAAAAATAGTCCCTAAACTCTTAATGGGCCTCAAAACCCTAAAAACCTTACCCGGGTACCAAATACAACTCAAAATCCCTTAAGCCCAAATTCTTAACCCATTATTACCCTTTCATAAAACCACAGGGACCATTCTTGCTATTTCCTAAACTTCCTTTTTCACTACACCTTTTATTAACAAAGACAAGGGCCATTTATGCAATTTTCCCAAAGTTACAACTGAATTTACCTCTTTCAGTTAAAACAAATGGCGCCAAACCCAAACACTGTTCATCGTCACTTCCATTTCACCATCCAGGGTAAATCATAGGGGCTAAAGCAATTTGATGGAAAATCAGACTATTCAAGGGCTCTCTTACACAATAGCAAGGTCAAAACAGTCTTATCAAAGCTCTCATTGGCTCACTTGGCAAAAGCAAGGATCGTGTACAAGAGGGAAAGCACAAGAGAAGCTCAATTTTACACTAAATTGCTTCACACATACTTGCACAAGCTGTCACATCAAAAAAGTAATGAAAGCTTGGCAATCAGTTGTGTGTGTGCTTTTGCATCAACGGCTCCTAAAACTTAAGATCCAATGATTGGAGGATTTAAAGGTGTAGATCAAAAGGAGCGTGGGCATCAAGCTTGGCCTAGAAGGTTCCTTCAGCTGCTATATAAAGACCTCACACCATCACACACAGGGATCGTCTTTTTCTTTTCTAGCCTTTTCACCTAGTGTAGTTTTTTATTGTAATTTTCTTTTAATCATTTGTAATTGTCTTTTATCTAATGTAATCAGAGTTTTTAATTAATCAAAGTTAGTGTTTGCTTTTAATCTTCTTAGTCTCTCTTGATTCATAAGCTCTCTAAAATAGCCAAATTGTCTTAATAAGCTAATAAGCTCATAATAAGCTCTTTCAGTCTATAAGCTGAAATGGAGCTTATTTAATTCAGAATTAATCATATCTAAACCTTTAATCATCTTAACATATACTTGTGGATTGTTGAGCTTTTTGGGAAGTTTGACCAATTATGGAAGGGTCAAAGAAGGACTTAACTCCTAGCTTATTTATAAGCTAGGAGAGCTTGTAGCTGCCATTTATTAGGTCCTCTTGTTTAGCTAGAGGAGAAAGTAAGTTTCATTTTTAAAATTCCTTGTTCATTTTCAATTATAGCTTAATATTTACTTATATGCTTGCTTATTGCTTAATTGCTTATTCAGTTTGCTTACTCTGTGATTAATATACCTTAATCTAGCTTATTAAGTATGTGTGTTCAGTTTTTTAGTTATTCATCTTAGATCATAGTTTTCTTATACTTGTCATTAAACCATAAAAAACCAAAAATAAGAAGTTATAGAATAGATCTTAATTCTAGCTTAAAGTAGTTGTTAATTTGTGTTAATTAGGTTTGAATTAAGCTAGTTAATGTTTGGTAATCAAGTTTTCTTAATTAGTTTTCAATTTAAGAGCTTATCTAAGTCTGTCAAAAACCTTAAGGGGTGTTTGGTTTAAGACTGTTTGACATGAAAAAGTCAAAATAAGTTTTGCAAATTGTTTGAGATAGTTGAGTTTTCATTTAAGATTAGTTTTAATAGAGTTTTTTAAAGCTTAATTTGTAAAAATCAAAAAGTTATGGCTTATTTTAAGTATTCCTGCACCAGGGGAGTTTGTAGCTTAAGTTTGATAGCTTAAGTTTGATTTGAGCTCTTTAAGCTTTTGTGTGTGCTTGAATTGTGTTTGCCTCGCCTCACTTAGAGTATCTAAGTGCAGGCTTACCCTCAAAGTAACCTGCACTAATTCGTTTTTGCTTGTGTTAAGTGCATCAGTACTAACATACAGTTAGTACTGCTGTCACTTTTTAGCTTAATTTTAAGCTTTTAAATGTAGGATTTAGAAGCTTAAGTTTAGTTATAATTTAGTTTTCATATAGTTTTAGTTAAGTCATAGCTTATTTACCATTTCATGCTTTATTTTCTAGACCTTAATCTTGCTTAAACGTAGCTCTCAAAAAACCTAAATAAGCCAAAAACAAGTTAGGTTGTAGGATTAGTGTTTAAATTTTTTGATTTCTAGTCTTAATGGAGTTAATTTTATGATTCAGTTTTATATAAATAGTATTGAAAGCTGTTTGCAAAAGCTCATAATCAGATAATAGCTTATTGAGAATTTGAGCTTTATATGGATTTGTGGCTTTTTGCTTAGTTCTTGAGTTTAGCATTTTTACCTTCAATTTTAGTTAGCTTAATCTCTGTTTTTCAAGGTCCCCCCAATTTACTTTCATTTGTAGATTAAGCAAATCATAAGCTGCTAGGATACCTTTTCTTTTTCAAAATTGAGCTTAAATTGAGCTTTTTTTTACTAGCTTTTAGTCAAAACCAAGGGGGAAAAACCCCACTTTTGAAGGAGCTTATTGATAACTCTTTTAGAGCTGATTAGGGTTTATCTGCTTATTGTGCTTTATTAAAGTTTTTTCTCCCCAACCTTGTTCTTTAACTTTTGCTGTTATAAGTTTTCCTTAATAAAGCATTTTTTATATTTTCACTTATTTTAGGCTTAAAGGGACTTAGGGGTGTAATCGGGGTTAGCCTCATGGTAGGTTTTGTAACTTTCTCATTTGTTAGTAACTCATTTTAATCCCCCGTTTGTCCTTTTGTTTTCACTGTTAGTCCTTTAGTCCTTGCATAGTTAGTCCTTAGTTAAGTATTTAGTTAGTTTTTAATTTTAATTTTAATAATTAGGTTTAATTTTTAATTAGTTTAATTAAAGTTTAATTAAAAAGTAAAAATTAGGGCTTTTATTTTTATAAAATTTCTCATCTTTTTCTTTTTCTAGTTAACTTTTTATAAAAAATTTAGGCTTATATTTTTAATAGTTTTTATAATTTTTAAGCTTTTAATTAGTTTAAATTTTAGAAAATTCATATCTTAAAATCTAAAAAGCCAAAAATAGTGATTCTTTTTTTTCTAAAATTTTCTTTTTACTTATTTTACCTAGGAAAAATATAATTTCAATTATTTGCTATTTTTATTTAGATTTAATTTAGTTCAAATAGTTTTTAATAAACTCAAAAATAATAAAAAAAATGTTTTTCTTTTTCCTAAAATTTTCTTTTGTCCTATCTTAGATTTAGAAATTTAGTTTACATTTTTAGGAGTTAAATTTGGTTTACTTGCTTAATTGTCGCGTTTTTATTCGTGTCACGTTATTTGTTAAGTGCTTTAATTGTTTTTAATTGCTTGTTTTTAATTAGTAGTTATAGAAAACCCAATCAATCTTCGAACCCATTCAAATCAGTATCCAATATCAAGCGAGGTTTCAATTTCTTAAATCGTTTTGGGAAAACGACCCAGGAAATCATACTTTCCGGGTAAACATTCGGTATATTATATGTTATATATATATATTTTAAAGAGTGAATTTTCCTTAGGGAATTTTCTTAATTGCTCTTGTATATTAGTATATATTATATCCGCGTATCAAATTTTTGGCGCCGCTGCCGGGGATTTGAGTTAACGAATCTCTCGTTTTGTGTTTGTTGATAAGATTTGAAGATCCTTTCGTCCTCGAAAGTTTCATTTTTGTTAAAAAATTTCAAAAATCCAAAAAAAATCATAAAACATAAAAAGTAAAAAATATTTTTCTTTTCTTTCTAATATAGCTATCATATAAAAAAAATCAAAAATTCAAAAAATTATCCTTTAAAAAAGAAATTAAATAAACAAAGTTGGTAAAAGAACACCAACATATAATACCTTCAATTGAGGTATTATCATAAATAAGTTCCGGTGAACTTGAAAAGTTCCCAAATCGAACCAAAGATTTAACACTTGCCATTTGTGTCTCTACGAAGTACGGCTCACCTTGAAAAGCAATTTTTAAGAGCTACCGTGAAGTAGTTGATTATTTGGTTTAAGTCTCTTTCGTGTAACTGTTAAAATTTGTTGTGAATAAAAATTAAAAATCCAAAAAATATTAGTGTAAAATTTTTCTTTTAATTCTAGAATTTTCTTTTTTTTTTGATTTTCTCTTTTTAAGTGCATGCGCACTCGCTCGCAAACTCGTAACCGTAACCGTCATCAACAACAACAAACCCTTCCGGTTGATGTTGAACCTTGTAATTTACAAGAGCCAATTCCCGGACAATCCATAGTGGCTGATGGGCGGAATCGAACTATGGAGAATTACTCTGTGCACCCACCGAGGTTACGGAGAAGCTATTATTTTACCCGAAAATCCAATGAACGTCATTTTGAGATCAAAACTAATTTGCTTCAATTGGTTCAAGCGAACCAGTTTCATGGTTTACAAAAATGAAAATCTCATGCTCATATTAATAGTTTCAAATGGATTACTTAGACCTTTACGATTTAGGATAGTGCCTAATGATGTGATTTAAGCTAAATGTTGTTTCTTATTCGCTCGTGGGGCCGCTTTATAAAACTTTGTTCGAGAGAAAGAACCCCCGAATTCAAATTTTGACTTGGGTGATCTCGTACCAACGTTCGTTAACAAATTTTTCCCCCCCTTCAATTACACACGCACCTTAAGAGCAATAATTTCTCGTTTTTTCACAGGTATTCGATGAATCTTTTTAGTAGAAGCGTTGGGAAAAAGTTTTAAGGGTATGCTTAGACTCTTGCCCTCACCACGGATTTTCGAGAGTTAACTCATAGGTGATTCAAAAACTAATAATGATAATAATGATAAAATCAATCAGTTATTCAATCATTATCTTTGATCAAATCTTTCAATTCTTATCTTTTGTAGTATTCTTTGACTACAACTTTGGTCCTTTATGTTTCCATCTTGTTTCATTCGTGTTTTGTCTTATCAACTCAAAATATAATTCCCAACAAAAATGTTAGCAAAACGGATGAACGAATTGATAAACTTGCGGATCAACTTTCGACCTTAGTCGAGATTGTTTCTAAAAAGGTTGTTACTCCCGCACCGGTTAAGGCGGTTGAGGAAAATTGTGTTACTTGTGGTGGAGCTCATGCATGGTATAATTGTCCGAATACCGATAATAACCAAAATGTTAGTGCAACCACGGGAACTTATAATCAACAAACCGCTTTGATGAGTCAAAATAATGCTTTTCAAAACACGTTGCAGAATAATCTTCAAACCATGATAAGTAGTTTCTTTCAAGCCCAAGCCTCACCTTTAGGTACTCTTCCGAGTAATATGATTCCTAACCCGAAGGGCGAGATGAAAGTGATCACTACCCGAAGTGGTGTAGCTTACGAGGGACCCTCGAATCCAACTAAACCTTCCCCGAAAAAGGTAGTGGAACAAGAGACTAAGGAAATAACGGATGAGGAGCAAAATAATTTCCAAGGAAGTACCGCTCAAATTCCCCCTCCGGTTATCCCTAAACCAATTCCGGAACCCGAGATTCCGAAGACGGTACCTAAAGCAAACATTCCTTACCCTTCAAGACGAGACAATCAAAAGAATCGAGAAAAAGCTTCGTACCAAAAAGAGAAGATTTTTCAAATGTTTCAAGATTTGCGTTTTGATATAAATTTTGCGGATGCTTTGTTTTTAATGCCGAGATTTGCTCCTACAATTAGGGATTTGTTAATGAATAAAGAAAAGTTGCTCGAATTAGTGAAAATTCCATTGAACGAGAATTGCTCGGCAATGCTCCTTAAAAAGCTTCCCGAAAAGCTAGGAGATCCGGGTAAATTTCTTATTCCTTGTGAATTCCCGGGAATGGAAATATGTTACGCCTTGGCCGATCTTGAAGCAAGCATAAATCTAATGCCCCTTTCGATTTGGAAAAAACTTTCGTTGCCCGAACTTTCACCGACTCGAATGATTTTAGAGTTAGCAGACCGATCCATAACTTACCCTAAGGGTTTAGCTGAAGACGTTTACGTTAAAGTTGGAAAATTCCACTTTCCCGCCGATTTCGTAGTTGTTGATTTCGAAGCTGATCCCCAAGTACCTCTTATACTTGGAAGGCCATTTTTGAAAACCGGTCGTACCTTAATTGACGTTTATGAAGGAGAAATCACCCTCCGTGTTGATAACGAAGCCGTCACTTTCAATTTAGACCAAACCATGAAATACTCTTTTCAAATGACAAATCGGTAAACCGAATTGACAATCATTGATGAAAATTGGTGAGGAGTATGTTCTCGGGAATTATTAGGATTCCTAGTGTGATTTTTCAAAGTGTCAATCCACTTCAAGTCCTGGAGTCCGTTTACTTCTGAATTTACTTTGGAAGAAAATCTGATGCGTATCTTTATGACAAATCAATCTCTTTGGTAGAAAGTGATCATGATGATTGTGTTCGAGGTGAAGACATTTATGTGCTTGAACAATTGTTAAATGATGACCCGTTTCAACTTCCTCCGATGGACCTTAAGCAAAGAGAAGTTACCAAAGCCAAATCTTCAATTGAAGAGCCTCCAGAATTGGAATTAAAAGACTTACCATCTCACTTAGAATTGCCTTTCTTGGAAGAAATGATAAGTTACCGTTTCATCATGCTAAAGGTTTAAAAAAACGATCAAAAAGAAGTCTTCATTAATGTTCTTAATCTCATAAACGTGCATAGCTTGGAAAATAACCGATATCAAGGGTAGCGAACCCTCGTTTTGTACTCATAGATTTTGATGTGGAAGACGATTGTTTAAACCTCGTGCAAAGTCAAATGACGGAGTGAACCCAAAAATCATGAGTATTTAAGAAGTGGATGATTAAACTTCTTGATGCCGAAATGATTTACCCGATCTCTGACAGCCCGTGGGTTAGTCCAATCTATTGTGTCCCTTAAAAAGGAGGAATAACCGTCGTTGCAAATGAAGAGAATGAATTAATTCTGACACGTCTAGTTACCGGATGGAGAGTATGTATCGATTATAGGAAGCTTAACGAAGCAACTCGTAAAGATCATTTTCCTCTCCCGTTCATGGATCAAATGCTAGAACGTCTAGCCGACAATGAATTCTATTGTTTCTTAGATGGGTTTTTTAGGTTTTTTCAGATTCAAGTGATTTCATGATCAGAGAAAACGACTTTTATGAAAGGCCATAGGTACTTTTGCTTATCGTCGTATGCCATTTGGATTATGTAATGCTCCTGGAACCTTTCAACGTTGTATGATGGCGATTTTTCACGATATGATAGAAAAGACAATGGAGGTGTTTATGGATGATTTTTCCGTTTTTGGTGATAATTTTGATTCATGTCTTTCTAATCTTGAACGAATGTTAAAAAGATGTGAAGGACACCAAATCTTGTCCTTAATTGGGAGGAAAAAATGTCATTCATGTGTATATAATGGTATTGTTTTAGGTCATAAGATATCTAAGTCCGGGATTGAGGTCGACCGAGCAAAAGTCGATGTGATTGATATACAAATTCTAATCGACTACAGTCAAGGTAGTTAGAAGTTTTTTTAGGTCACTGAGGAGTTTTACCGTTCGTTTCATTTCAAGACTTTTCAAGATTTCTAGACCAATAACTCACCTTCTACGAAAAAAGACACCACCATTTGTATTTTCTCAAGATTGTTCAATGCTTTTCGTAATCCTTAAGAAGAAGCTGACGAAGCTCCGATCTTAGTTGTCCCGGATTGGAACCTACTTTCGAATTTATGTGTGATTGCAAGCGTTTTGCGATTGGTTGCGGTTCTTGGACTACGTAAGTCGAAGCATTTTAATCCAATTTCTTTTGCTAGTAAGACGATGACGAAGCTCTAAATTCATTACACTACAACAGAGAAGGAGATGCTCGCTGTAGTGTATGCTTTTGAAAAGTTTCGGCCATATCTTGTCTTATCTAAAAGCATTGTTTATACCGACCATTTCGCTTTGAACTACCTATGAACAAATCATGATGCAGCCAAGGTTGCTTTCGAGGGTGTTCCTTTTACAAGGAGTTCGATATCACATCTTGACAAGAAAGGATGTAAAAATCTAGCCACCGATCATTGTTCTGTCAAGACTCGAGATCCTCAAAAGTTGTTTTGGATACAAAGACATTAACGAATATTTTCCTTTAGAAACTCTTGGAGTTATATCAAACGGAAGTACCCCATGGTTTGCTGATTTTGCAAACTACCATGCGGGGAATTTTATTATAAAAGGAATGTCAATCTCAAAGATGAGGAAATTTTTCAAAGTTGTAAAACATTATTTTGGGTGATCCTTACCTCTTTAGTATATGTGCGGATTCAAATCATTCGTTAGGTGTGTATCTGGACCACGAGAGCTCTTGAAATCCTCAAGGCTTGTCATGAAGGACCCACGGGGGCCATCATAAGTGCCATTCTCACCGCTCGAAAAAGTATTTGATTGCGGTTTTTCTTTTGGCCCTATATATCGAGATTGCTCATTCGTATGGATAATTCTTGTGATACGTGCCAACGACAAGGCAAAATTTCTCAACGTGATGAAATGCCTCAAAACGCTATCCAAGTTTGTGAAATCTTCGACATATGGGGTATTGATTTTATGGGACCTTTTCCGTCATCCAAAGGGAATAAGTATATCCTTATAGCAGTCGACTATCTTTCGAAATGGGTTGAAGCAAAGGCGCTCCCCACAAACGATGCTCGTGTAGTTGTGAAATTTTTAAAGTCTCTTTTTGCCCGATTTGGAACACCGAGAGCTATAATAAGCGATCGTGGGACCCACTTTTGTAATGATCAATTTGCCAAAGTGATGTCTAAATATGGAGTCACACATCGTTTAGCTACCGCTTACCACCCTCAAATGAGTGGTCAAGTTGATGTGTCAAATCGTGGTCTTAAGCGTATTCTTGAAAGGATGGTAGGAGAAAACCGTGCCTCCTGGTCTGACAAACTAGACGATGCTTTGTGGGCATTCCGAACCACTTTCAAAACACCGATCGGATGCACACCCTATCAGCTTGTTTATGGAAAGTCTTATCATTTACCAGTCGAATTAGAACACAAAGCATATTGGTGCTATTAGCATGTAATTTGACCTCAAAACCGGGTAGTGATCATCGGAAGCTGCAACTAAATGAACTTAACGAGCTTCGAGATCAAGCTTATGAGAATTCATTAATCTACAAGGAGAAGACGAAGAAGCTTCATGACTCAAAGATCAAGAATCGAATCTTCAATGTTGGTGATCAAGTTTTACTCTTCAACTCCCGGTTAAAGATATTCTCCGGAAAGCTTAAAACTCGTTGGTCGGGACCTTTTACTATCACTCAAGTTTTTCCTTTCGGAACTGTTGAATTATCTCAACCCGATGGCCCGAATTTCAAAGTAAATGGTCACCGTGTGAAACATTACTTCGGAGGGGACATACCACCCAAGGTAGTCCCGGATCTCCACACTCTCCCTAAGGACAACTAAATTCAGGGATCGAGTCGAGCTTGCGACTCGGTGACCAAAAACAAGCCGCTTCGTGGGAGTTCACCCCATGCTTATCCTTTCTATTTTCTTTCTATTTTCTATCTAATGTGTTGTGATGTGTGAAGAGGCTATCCTCTTCCGATTTCTCGTTGTTTGTTGTTTGTTGCTTGTTGTGATTTTTGTAGGATCAACCCAACAATTTATGAAGCCTCTCATGTCCGGTGTTGTGTCCCGTTTCACTCGAGCTTCTCATCTTTTGTGTGAAATTAGTTTGGGGAAATCCAATATCCTTTCATCTTATCGATTTACGTTTATCTTTGCATAATTCATAAACGGCTTAGACTTACGTAGAGACCCGCCTTTAAACATTAAGGACAATGTTTCATTTTAGTTTGGGGATGGAATCTATCGATTTGATGTTACCTGCTTATTGTTTTGTTCTCACATACCCGTTTTCCCACAAAAATAGCAAAAAATTTAAATTTTTAAGTTTTTATTTGTCATAAAAAAAATATAATAATAATAATAATAATAATATAAGTGTTAAGACACGAATGTAGGTTTTCCGTTGGTAAGAATAAGAAGTAATTTTTGACCCGATCGTACGTGTAGAGTTCTAGCTTTCTCCCTTAACAATTAATGATGTTAGTTTTGTGCTGATAGGTCCTCATGTAGACTTTAACATTGCTAGACTTGATTCATTGTAAATAAAGGCTTGTGCTGAATCTCAAGTAGATTTTAAATATTGCCCGGAAAAAAAGTTGGTACTTTTATATAGGCTAAGTACTCGCGTATCTCTTTATTTGAGTTTTAAATTGCGAAGAACAAGAAATGATAGAGTAGTTATAAGTTTTGATGCTAAACATAGAATAGTTGGATTTCTTTAAAAGCTCATAAGTGTTAATTGTGGCTTTTTCTCCCATTAGCTTGTTTCACCTTTATATATAAATGTTTAATAAATAGAGTTGTGCGGTTTTTTGGTTAATAATTAGTTAATAGAAGTTTTCTTTAGTTCCTTTGTGATTAGGATGAGTACACATCAGGAATACTTAATTTGGCATACTATATGTATCACATTAATGAATATTTTGCTTATTCCTTAAAGAGCCTTAGGGTATATGGGATAAGTAGAATTCAATAATAATCCAAGACTGATAAAAGTTTGCTGTATCTTGTCGGAGGCGTGGCCGATGTTACAGCCTTCTAAAAGGTCGAGGAAGTTACCAAAGTCGAAATATGTTTGCTACATCTTGTCGGAGGCGTGGCCGATGTTGTAGCCTTCTAAAGGACTGAGGTTTAATAATGTTGCTTAATTTTTGTCTTATTTTGTACCTTAAAGAGCCTAAGGGTATATGGTGCAAATAAGATTGGTCCATTCATGTCTTAAAGAGCCTTAGGGTATATGACATGAATGGTGCCTTGCTTAAGTAGCCTAATAAAAGCCAAATTTTGGTTGCCTCGATGTGGACTTTAATCTTGATGACATTTGATCTTTTGAAAAGGGCTAGGAGCTAATTATTGCGTTCTTAACCGTTACGCTTTATTTTTGGAATTAATAAGTATCGAAATAAAAGTCTTAAAGAGCCTTCGGGTATATGACTTAAGTAAAATTATTGTGATGATACTAAAAGTTAGGATTTGCGGGAGGAAAATGTATGTACACAATTTGTATTTATAAGTAGTGTTAGTGTCAGACTTATATTGAAATGTTCTTGTTTTTAAGCTTAAGCATGGGAAAAGTGAAAAAATCGTGGGGATGATGAATTTATCTTTGACACTTAAATGTGCTTTTTATCTAATGATCCTTAAAGTTACCAATGAAGTAATGAAAACACACTACTTCATTATGTCAACACAAATAAGTTGTAGTTTGGTAGTAATTATCAAGAAAAAAAATCTTTGATATTGGGAAATAAGGTGTTTATATAAATTGTGATCTTCCTTATCTCTCTCAACAAAAATCTTTGCTACTTTCAAAGGTTTATCATTGGGGATGTTTCGAGGTATTTGGTTATAAGCTTGTGATATTGCGTGAGGATACGCAATGTTTATGTTTTTGGGGAATTTTGTTAAGTGTAAACATACACAATCCTTTTTGCTCTTAAAATAGGCCCAATTAACCCAAAACTTACCAATATGGCAACATTATGCTTGTATTTTGTTTTGGTGTTGCAAGTACAGATATATCAGAAATCAAAGAAAACATCAAAAAAACAAGCAAAACACGGCACTGGTAACGGAAGAGTGTAAAAATTAGCCGAAACCAAAGCCTAGAAAAAGGTCAAATCTATAGTCACTCAGTCAATTTTTTTTGGTCAAAAAACTCTAAAAAAAAAAAACAAAAAGTCAACAAGACCCAAAATGTTTCAAAATAACCCCTCAACTTTTAGAAAAGTCCAAAAATAGTCCCTAAACTCTTAATGGGCCTTAAAACCCTAAAAACCTTACCCGGATACCAAATACAACTCAAAAGCCCTTAAGCCCAAATTCTTAACCCATTACCCTTTCATAAAACCACAGGGACCATTCTTGCTATTTCTTAAACTTCCTTTTTCACTACACCTTTTATTAACAAAGACAAGGGCCATTTATGCAATTTTCCCAAAGTTACAACTGAATTTTTACTCTTTCAGTTAAAACAAATGGCGCCAAACCCAAACACTGTTCATTGTCACTTCCATTTCACCATCCAGGGTAAATCATAGGGCAAACGCAAATTGATGGGCAAATCAGACTATTCAAGGGCTCTCTTACATAATAGCAAGGTCAAAACAGTCTTATCAAAGCTCTCATTGGCTCACTTGGCAAAAGCAAGGATCGTGTACAAGAGGGAAAGCACAAGAGAAGCTCAATTTTTACACTAAATGCTCTCACACAACTAGCACAAGCTGTTACATCAAAGAATGATAGCTTGGCAATCGGTGTGAGTGTGCATTTGATCAAACGGCTAAAATTCAGATCAATGATGTTTAAGGATTTAAAGGTGTAGATCAAAAGGAGCGTGGGCATCAAGCTTGGCCTAGAAGGTTCCTTTAGCTGCTATATAAAGACCTCACACCATCACACACAAGGATCGTCTTTTTCTTTTCTAGCCTTTTCACCTAGTGTAGTTTTTTATTGTAATTTTCTTTTAATCATTTGTAATTGTCTTTTATCTAATGTAATCAGAGTTTTTAATTAATCAAAGTTAGTGTTTGCTTTTAATCTTCTTAGTCTCTCTTTATTCATAAGCTCTCTAAAATAGCCAAATTGTCTCAATAAGCTAATAAGCTCATAATAAGCTCTTTCAGTCTATAAGCTGAAATGGAGCTTATTTAATTCAGAATTAATCATATCTAAACCTTTAATCATCTTAACATATACTTGTGGATTGTTGAGCTTTTTGGGAAGTTTGACCAATTATGGAAGGGTCAAAGAAGGACTTAACTCCTAGCTTATTTATAAGCTAGGAGAGCTTGTAGCTGCCATTTATTAGGTCCTCTTGTTTAGCTAGAGGAGAAAGTAAGTTTCATTTTTAAAATTCCTTGTTCATTTTCAATTATAGCTTAATATTTACTTATATGCTTGCTTATTGCTTAATTGCTTATTCAGTTTGCTTACTAGTGCTTAATAATCCTTAATCTAGCTTATTAAGTATGTTTGTTCATTTTTTTTAGCTTAATCATCTTAGATCATAGTTTTCTATATAACTTGTCATTAAACCATAAAAAACCAAAAATAAGAAGTTATAGAATAGATCTTAATTCTAGCTTAAAGTAGTTGTTAATTTGTGTTAATTAGGTTTGAATTAAGCTAGTTAATGTCTGGTAATCAAGTTTTCTTAATTAGTTTTCAATTTAAGAGCTTATCTAAGTCTGTCAAAAACCTTAAGGGGTGTTTGGTTTAAGACTGTTTGACATGAAAAAGTCAAAATAAGTTTTGCAAATTGTTTGAGATAGTTGAGTTTTCATTTAAGATTAGTTTTAATAGAGTTTTTTAAAGCTTAATTTGTAAAAATCAAAAAGTTATGGCTTATTTTAAGTATACCTGCACCAAGGGAGTTTGTAGCTTAAGTTTGATTTGAGCTCTTTAAGCTTTTGTGTGTGCTTGAATTGTGTTTGCCTCACCTCACTTAGAGTATCTAAGTGCAGGCTTACCCTCAAAGTAGCCTGCACTATTTGGTTTTTGCTTGTGTCAAGTGCATCAGTACTAACATACAGTTAGTACTGCTGTCACTTTTTAGCTTAATTTTAAGCTTTTAAATGTAGGATTTAGAAGCTTAAGTTTAGATATAATTTAGTTTTCATATAGTTTTAGTTAAGTCATAGCTTATTTACCATTTCATGCTTTATTTTCTAGCTTAATCTTGCTTTAAAAAGTAGCTCAAAAAACCTAAAAAGCCAAAAATAGTAGGATTAGGATTAGTGTTTAAATTTTTGATTTCTAGTCTTAAGGAGTTGATTTTATGATTCAGTTATATAGTAAATAAGTATTTAAGCTAGTTTGCAAAAGCTCATAATCAGAAATAGCTTATTGAGAATTTGAGCTTATATGGATTTTGTGCTTTTTGCTTAGTTTCTTGAGTTTAGCATTTTTACCTTCAATTTTAGTTAGCTTAATCTGTTTCAAGGTCAATTTACTTTTCATTTTTAGATTAAGCAAATCATAAGCTTGCTAGATCACCTTTTCTTTTTCAAATTGAGCTTAAATTGATCTTTTTTTTACAAGCTTTTAAGTAAAACCAAGGGGAAACCCCCACTTTTTGAAGGCAACTTATTGATAAGCTCTTTTAGAGCTTATTAGTGGTTTTCAGCTTATTGTGCTTTTATTAAAGTTTTTCTCCCCAACTTGTTCTTTAACTTTGCTTTTTTATAATGTTTTCCTTAATTAAGCATTTTTTTAAATTCAAACTTATTTTTAGGCTTAAAGGGACTTAGGGTGTAATCGGGTTAGGCCTCAGGGTAGGTTTTGTAACTTTCTCATTTGTTAGTTAACTCAGTTAATCCCCCGTTTGTCCTTTTGTTTTCACTGTTAGTCCTTTAGTCCTTGCATAGTTAGTCCTTAGTTAAGTATTTAGTTAGTTTTAAATTTTAATTTTAATAATTAGGTTTAATTTTTAATTAGTTTAATTAGACTTTAATCAAAAAGTAAAAATTAGGGCTTTTATTTTTATTAATTTCTTAATCTTTTTCTTTTTTCTAGATATATTTTTATAAAAAAAATTTAGGCTTATATTTTTTAATAGTTTTTATAAATTTTAAGCTTTTAATTAGTTTAAATTTTAGAAAATTCATATCTTAAAGTTTTATTTTTTACTTTCTTTTACCTAGGAAATAATATATATTTCTATTATTTGCTATTTTATTTCGATTTATTTTAGTTCAAATTGTTTTTAATTTAAACTTCCAAAAATAATTAAAAAATGTTTTTCTTTTTCCTAAAATTTCCTTTTGTCCTATCTTAGATTTAGAAATTTAGTTTACATTTTTAGGAGTTAAATTTGGTTTACTTGCTTAATTTTCGCGTTTTATTTGTTTCCCGGTTATTTGTTATAGTGCTTTAATTGTTTTTAAATGCTTGTTTTAATTGTTAGTTTATAGAAAACTCAAATCAATCTTCGTAACCATTCATCAATCAGTATCCAATATCAGCCGAGAGTTTCAATTTCTCAAATCGTTGGGAAAACGACCCGGGAAATCATACTTTTTGGTAAACATACGTATATTATATATTATATATATATTTGAAAGAGTGAAAATTTCCTTAGGGAATTTTCTTAATTGCTCTTATATATTAGTATATATTATATCCGCGTATCAGGGTACTAACTTCAGGCTTGTCAGTACTAACTGGTGTGCTAGCAGTATTAACTGTGTTAGTAATGCTAGCTTTAGCAGCTCCTGCTTGAAGAAGCAAATCCTCAGTATCTTTAGCAAACTCCTTTTTGAGAGCTTCAGCTACATCATTAGCATCCTGTTCTTGTCTTTTAAGCCATTCAAGCTCATCTAAAAAGACTTGTTCCTCCTTATCTACTAGGTTCTCATCTGTCTTTAAATCAGAATTTTTGTTAGGTTCTTTACCTGCATTCTTTGCTTTTGAGCTCTTGACTGTTGAAGTATAAGAAGACCATATTGGCAGTACAAAGTAGTCCTGAGTAGATTCATCTTCTATTTTAGAATTTCCTGCATCAATATTAGCTTTTGTACCTACATTATGATTAGCTTCTTTTGGACCTGCATGTTTGTTAGCTTGATTCTCTGATCTCATATGTTGATAATTCATAGAATCAGTTAAATAATCAAGATTAAACAGCCAAGTTGGTCCCTTCCCTGCAACATTTAGTTTATTTTCTAAAAAGGTTATGTGCAGGTTTTCTTCAACTCTTTTGGTTTCTAAATTGTATACCCTAAAAGCCTTGCTTTGTAGAGAATACCCTACCAAAAATCCTTCATCTGGTTTCCCATCAACTTGCCCACGCCGTGGTAATGGTATTTCCAGATTGACACGTGGGCACCCAAAAGGTCTTATATAGCTTATGATTGGTATTTTACCAGTTATAAGTTCATAAGGTGTCTTATTTTGAGGCTTGGTTACTAATACCCTATTAAGGACATAACAAGCAGTACTAACTACTTCAGCCCAAAAAGTGTTAGGTAAAAATGAATCTTCTAGCATAGTTCTAGCAGCCTCAATAAGGGTCATGTTCTTTCTTTCAGCAACTCCATTTTGTTGTGGAGTTCTGGCATTACTGTATTCCCTCTTGATCCCTTTTGACCCACAGAATTCAATAAAATCCTTGTTCTTGAATTCTGTACCATTATCACATCTAATTGATTTAACTTTTTGATTTAATTGTTTTTCTAAATCATCTTATAATAGTCCATAAGGATTCCACTTAGTTCATCTCTTAGTTCTAGAAGCGAATCCTAACTAAAACTGCTAAAATCTTTTAGTGATTAACCAGGCTATAAGTCTTATGGTTTAAGTCCTTACTTGATTGTAGGTCTTCTAAATAAATCAATATGCAGAAGCTTTAAGGGCCTGACTAAATAGAGCTTACGATTTGCATTACAGGAGGCCTTGTGTTGCTTTCCTTTCTGACAAGCAATACATGTGGTGGTCATTTTGAATAAATCTATTGAAGTAAACTCTGTTACAAGGGTTTCCCTTCACAAGTTTGTTTAAGTTGTTTTAAAGTTAACTTGACCCAACCTCCTATGGCCATTGTTAGATTCAAACAATGTGGCCTTTGCTATTAAAACAAGCTAATACTACAGAAGGAACAATGTTCTCTAAATTGAAATGTACATATTGTTTTTGTCTAGGGAAGATTCTAAGTAATTACATGATTTTTCCATCAGGTAACTTGAAATTTAGGAGATAAGACAAGACATTCAGTGTCAGTGAATAGAACCTTGTTCTTCTTGTCACACATCTGTAACACAGAAAAGAGATTGAAATGTTGTAGTTCTTTCACAAAGCATACATCCTCAAAATCTAACTTTCCTATTTTTATTTTACCTTTACCAGTTATGTATACTTTACTTACTCCAAAATGCAATAGGGGCACATTAAAGTCTGATTTCAGCAAGGTAGGCCTTGTTTCTAGTCAGTGCTGAACATCCACTATCAAAATTCCTTTGTTCTGGTAAAGCTCTTGTGGTAAATCTGCACATTAAATATGAGAGATTGGGTTCTCTTAGGGACCCAAGCCTTTTTGGGCTTGGGTCTGCCTAGTGGATCTTAGAAAGGAACACAATTTTTAGAACTTGATCCACCATTGTATTTGGAGACTTTGTTCCATTAATGTCTTTTGTGTCTCTAATTACAACCTGCTGAGGGCCTAATAGCAGTTTCCCTTTTTCCTCCAATAGCACTAACTGCATTTACCTCAGCAGTATTAACTTTTTGATATGAAAAATTGGTTCTAATTGTTGTTGTTCTATTAAATGGCTTTCTAAAAGGTGAAAGAGTTTTATTAAAACCAGCTTTTGGTCTAGCATTATTCATAATAGGCTTAACAGTATTAACTTTCCTAGCAGCATTAGTTGTACTGGCCTGTCGTAAATTATGACTTTAGCAGTCATTATAACTGTGTTAGTACCGCTAGTTCTAGCAGTATTAACTTGAATCTTGCCAATTCTAGTTCGTACTGCTTTTGGAACAAATTAGTTTTGATGATTCAATCTTTGCATATTGTTCCATACTGGCATAATATTCCTTTGACCAGACCCCTTACTCATCCTATTGTTTAATTCAGCTTGTTTAGCCATCATTTTCTCATGGAAATTACAATCTCTAATAAGATGGCTAAAACTTTCACATACAAAACATGCCTTTTTGGTAAAACCATATCCCAAACCTAATTTTTTAGCCATTAAACCACTATAATCCTTTTTGTCAGGTTTAGGACTCTGACTACATGTGTTTTGTTCTTTTAACAGTTTGCCTTAGGATTTTCACTGCTTTAACAGTATTAATTAAAAGCAAAACTAGAGGTGTTTCCTGTTTTTTTTGGGTAGAAACCACATAGTGTTCATCTTCACTATTGATATCTTACTCCTAATGATAGGAGCATCAGACCAAACTTTAGGTTGACTTACTACTTTGGGTTCTTGACAACTTTGGTCTTCAGGCATAGTTCATGGGTTTCTTACTAAATTTTGTTTACAGTATTAATGTCACACTCCGTAGTATCAGATTCACTAGGTTTAGATTGCTTTGGACCATATGTAAATTGTGAGTCATCTATTTCTTTATCAAGTCCAGAAGGGATGTAGATCCCTGTCATTGAAGGGGGAACAACATGCATCCCCTCTGCATATCTATCATTTACAGGACTATTTTTTGTTTCACTTGTCCTACTAACAAACACACTTTGGAAAACTTCATTTTCATAACTTAAAACACCTTTATTCAATTGATCACCATACCCAAGCCCATCCTTATCCCTAGCACTCATCTGACTATTTTGCAAAATATTAAGATTTTTAGAAGAGTTATGCCATTTTTCTACTTTAGCTTTTAAATCTTCTTTTTCTTTTTCAGCTTCTGCCAATAGTTTCTTATGGTATGTAAGGACATCAGTTTTATCATCTAAGTCAATTTCATAACCCTCATCTTTTCTGTACAAAGTTGACTTTGTTGATGAGCAACTAATTGTGCTTCAACTTTCTTTAAAGCTTAAGTATATGCCTGTATTTCTATACTGGCATCTCCAAGTTTTTCCCTCTGTTCATCATACAATTTTTTAAGTTTAACATAAGACTCTTTACATTCTTTTGAACAAGAAGTTACCTCTGTGTCTGAGCCTGAACTGCTGCAAGCCATCAAAGCATAGTTCTCCTGTTCATCTTCTGAGTGACTGGTCCAATCAACACCTTCTCCATCAAGAGTCACCAAAGCTTTAGAGTCCTCCTGTTTACCAGATCTTCTTCCATTGTCTTTATCCTTATTCCCAGTGTTCCAAGCATCTCTCCTCCTACTATCTTGATTCCCCTTGGATCTGCACTCTCTAGCAAAATGCCTTGTCTTGTGACAACTATAGCACTCGACTTTGGTTTTGTCAAAACCAACCGGTTCCTTGGCATCAAATTGTAGCTTTCTACCTGTCTTTTTGTAGAACTTTTTCATTCTCATGGAAATCATGGCCACCTGCCATTTCAAGTCCATTTCTTCTAAATCAAACTCATCAAGCTGTTCCAGATCCTCATGATCCAATTGTGGGCAACTGGATTGATTTGCAAGTAAGGAGTATGATGAAGTATGTTCATATTGTGAGTTATGACCAGAAGAATTAGAAACACCATAAGCGGTACTAACATCATTAGTACTGCTAGTGTTCTCTGAAACGAATGCCACATTCTGTGTGCTAGAGGATGATGCAGTAGAGCCTTTAACATCAGACTCAAAGACTCTAAGATTATTATACAGATCATCAAAACTGAGACTGTCCACTCCTGGCTTGGTCCTCATGATTAAGGAAACTTGAGACCAGGTAGAAGGTAGAGACCTAAGGAACTTCTGATTTGCATCTTCAGTGGAAACGCCTGCACCATGAATCTCTAGTTGACTCAGAAGACTCTGAAACCTGTCATAGCCTTTATGTAGCCCTTCTGAGTTCGATACAGAGAAGCCTTCAAACTGTTGCTTTAGAATATACTTCTGCATCTTCTTTGATTCATCATTTCCCCAATTCTAGATTGATAGTTCCACATCTCCCTTTGCATCAGTCGATTTTATGAAATTTAGCAAGATGACTTTTGGTAAAGCCATAAGCAAGGTGGTCCTTGCTTTTCTTTCTCTTTCTCTGGCTAAAATTTCTTCTGCAGTCTTGGGAGGCAGAACCTTTATTAAACCATTTGTATCAGTTGAGACACTCACAGGACCATTTCCTCTTTGAATAACTTCCCAGATAGGATAGTCTGTATGAGCCAAATAATGTTCCATTTTCATGGCCCATATGTCATATTCTCCCTTCTTAAGAAAAGGAAGTTTGATGGTTGAAACAGTGTGAGGGGTTTGTTGTGTTGGTGTTTGTGATGGTGGTGATGGTGGTGGTGGAATTTCATCCTCTGATCCAACCATTCAATATATTTGTAAGATAGAGGTTTATAACTAGTTTTTGTTCTTATTACTCAGAGTTTCTCTACAGGCTCTAATACCACTTGTAGATCCATTTGAATATAGATCTTTCTACCTGGTTAAGGGTTGTAGCTAATATGGGTAGATCCACACAAACTACAGGAGAAATAATGACTATAAACACTCTTAAAAATATAAAATAATATATTTTTATATAAATAATAAAAATATTAATAAAAGTTATTAAACTTGTTTTTATTGAAACCCGACACATTAATCGTTATTAATTAACGATCATCGCATTTTAAATTAAATACGTTTTATATTAAACGTAATTTATCATCAACTAACTTTTGAAGAAACGCTAAAATCATATCGTATCACAATACTAGGGAAATTCATGTGAGGGGTTCCATTTGGGTATTTGTTCTGACGAGTTTGCTGGGTTTACGATTTAAAGTGCCCTGACTCCTCAAACAATACTGTGTGGCCTCTGAATTATGATTGCCCGAACGGTGATACAATACTCCATAATATTTCAATCAAAATGATATAACATTATGAAGATTTGTCAATCAAACTAAGACTCGACATATTACTTCAGGTTACGTAACGAAGCTGCTTTCTTTCAATCGATACTCTGAACTTTCCCGCCCATCATTCTACAATACGGACGCATTTCCACTTGATATACTTTTGCCATAAATCAGATTTTCCTGTTAAGGTGAGTTCATAGCCTCGCTTTTCAATCTCTTTAATGTTTTCATAAACCCGCGAGGGGGATACATGCTTAAACTATGAATTTTGAATAACATGATTGTTTTACCATAAATGCAAGTGTTTTCTGTATGCTATCCAGATATATTATTGCCTAAGTAGCTTCCAGTGCCATTATTTCCATATCATGAACCATTAATTGCTTACGAGTGAGCGCGAATATTATGAATAGATCTATTGGGGGTGACGACTCCCGTTTGTATACCCATTCATAGGGTAGCCAAACGCACTATATTTGACCTAATGGGTAACCTTGGCAAGTTACCTTTTCCACGGGGACATTTGTTCCTCAACCAATGTCACTACGGTGACTTTCCCTGTTAACGTATTGGTGTCATGAGCTTAGATGCAATAATAATGTTACCATTTTTCCATGATAATTGTATTCGTTGCAATTATTACCATTATGATGACTTGCATTCAACTGTTCTCCATAATAATGTTGTTCTCCATGATAATGCTGTTTTCCATAATAATACTGTTTTCCATAATAATTGTGCTCGTGCAAATGTTACACTATAATTTGTATTCAAACTATTTACCATAAACCTATGAATTTCACTCAACCTTTGTGTTGATCCTTTTTAGCATGTTTATCTTAGGTAATTGAGCAACTTATGGCATGGAGTGGCATGGACTTGAAGATGGCTAAAACCAGTTATCATTCACTTTATGTTTCTAGATTTTGGGACCTACCTTTGTAAAACTCTGATTTTAAATGAATGATAACGTATCTTTTAAAAACGTCTCTTTTGAGTCGTTTTCTATGATTGTGTCTGTGATTCATGAAGTAATACCCCAGATTAGCTTCCGCTGCTATATTATCAAAATGGGGGTGTTACAGATTGGTATCAGAGATCACGGTTATAGAGAACAAGGGTAAAACCTTAACTATAACTACTTTTCTTTTGCCATCAATATCCTCTGTGCCACTCTATATTCTCTAAGCAGTGGTGTGTAGGAAAATTTGCTTACCAATACTACGTAACTTTGATAAGGTTATTATTATTTTTCTACCATGTTATTAGAGGTGTATCTTAGAAATAAGTAGACGTGTGAAAGGAGGCAATTTTAATTTATGGTGCGCAACATAATTATAAATAATCACCACACGTGACTTGTGACCATTGATCTGCTCTAACATAAAGATCAAATTCATGCCCAGTACCTACATCTATTCCCAAAAAATACCACTACAACTTTCAACTAAATCTCGGGACGAGATTTCTTTAAAGGGTGGAGACTATAACAACCCGTAATTTTCATCAATGTAATTTCCACTATGATATATATAAGGATCATTTCCATGGGAATTTTTTTGCTTTATTTCATGCCAACTATGTATCGTAACTTGCATAACTAAAGTTAACGAGCTCACGCAACCTATCTATGGCAATCCTATCTACATATATGTCAAGCAAACATCATAATATGTCAAGTCAATATCTTAATATTATTTTTACAAAGTACGTTACTCATATAATGTACCATTTGCAACGTTATATCAAGACAGGCTTTAAACCGTTATCGTATACCTCTAAACCCTAATTCCATGAAAGGTTAATATCTAAAGTGAATGCATAAGCTAATAAAGCATATGTACAAGTGATATAACATCTCATTTGAATATACTTTCCCTCCAAAATAAGGTACAAGTCCTTTAAAGCTTAATGTATAAGTCATTAATGCACGATATCCAAAATAGCTGTTTTACCTTCGTTTTCCTAAGAAACTTGTACAATCCATCAAGTACAAGTTACAAGCAATTCATGCACTTCATTTACATTCTATATTCATTCTCAATTCATGAAATAACAAGAAATCCAAGTTAGAAACCCTAAACCGAGCTAGTTTCTAAACCGAGACTCGTTTATTGATTTTTATCCATTTTAAACCTCAACCACTACCCAAATAAGTTGTAATAACATAAATTACAACATTATAAAATCACATTCCATCATTACATCATCATTTCAATAACAATATACAAGAATTAAACCTAGAAAACCCTAAACAAACCCTAATTTCAAACCATGACCCGTTTACTCATTTTTACCCATTTTAAACACAAACCACTAATCAAATCTTGTTGTAAACCTTTAATATAAGTCTTGTAATCCTTAACCTGTCATTATTAATCCAATGTACTCGAAAAACAAGCAAGAAAACCCTATACGTGCCCTAATTTGGACATTCGACCCGTTTACTCGTTTTCACCCATTTTAAACCCGAACCACCTATCAATTCTTGTTAATAATCCTTAATACAAGTCTTGTGAACATATATCTATCATTATATCACAAGAGTACACAAAATGCAAGCTTAAAAACTCAATTCGAGCCCTAACCAACCCGCGACCCTATTCTTTGCATTTTGACCCATTTTGAAAGTTACTCTTGCACTCAAGCACCTTGGTAACCATGCTAATTCTCTTATAACGCAGCCTTCTAACGCTATTGATGGCATTCTTGGTAGAAAAAACAAACACATCACCTCCCTTGGTCCCTAAGTATAACGCGGCTATAAACCACCACAAACACCCTCCACATCAACCTATCTACCACCATAGCTTCACCACATCATCCCTATAGACTTCACAACTCAGCTAGAACATAAATATGACACCACATCCCCTCTCCTTGGCCTCCAAGGCTTGTTCGACTATAAATAGGGGCGCATAACCCTCATTCTAACTCATCCCCCACTTCTTCCTCTATAACCCATCATAGCAACATATCTCTGCTCAAAGAAGTCTCTAATAAGTCCCAAGAACAATAATCAAGAGAAGGATTGAAGCCTTGAAGCCCCGAAGAAGAAAAACCTAGGCGTACGAAGCGTTTCTACCCATTTCGACCCGTTTTCCTCCATTGTTGATCTTCAAAGCTCAAACCCAGGTTCTATGATCTTCATACCTGCTCCTACACTCTTATAATGTTCATATGATCCTAAATATACTCTTGTTAAAGTTTTAAAACTCAAAAACCATGCGTTTTCTCTTTTTGATCCAAACCGTGCACACAAAACCCTAATTTTGTGTTTTTATTAAATCAAATCATTATAATGGTTAAATGTTGTTATAATCTATTCTATTAAGTTAAACTAATGTTATTATAAACACTTTATCAAGTCTTGAAGGAATTTGAATTAAAAACCTACGCGTTTTCGTTATTTAACCCTAAAATGACCCGTTTTAATTTCTGGCTTAACGAATCGTTATTTTAAACTTTTGTTGCGTTAAAACTTCTCATTTTAGCTTATACTAATAAGCTATAACCTACAAATGCATTCATTTGAAGTCTTAAAATAAGCTTGCATGGCGTTTTAGACTTGTTTTGCAAAAGTATTCCATGCAAGGGGTATATATCGTAACTTTCTGAAACTTATAACTAAAAGGGACTGAAAATGTCATTTTATTAAAGTTATAACTATAGGGGTCTATTATGTCACTTTCCAAAGTACAAGGTTTACTTTGTACATCTTTTAAACTAGAAGGACCAAACTCGTAAAAGTGGAAACTCTAAGGGTATATTTTGCCATTCTTCATTCTTAAAGGTCTAAAATGTAACATTTTGAAAAAGTATAAAAATGTGTTCAAAACCTTATATAACATTAACTTAATTAATGCTTGACGTGCTTATCATTTCCAGTTATTGAGCAAAACGCTTAAAACCGATTATGTTATAACTATTATTAATACTCATATCAGATGTGCTTTTAAAAAATTCTGTCCTGAATCTATATCGTACCACCATACTAGAGAGCTTCACATTAAGGGGTTTCATCTTGGTATTACGTTCTGATGAGTTGTTGGGGTTTCATCCAGCGAGTTGAGGAAGGCTTCTAGGTCTGAATTTACGCTCCCTTGGCGTTTGTTCTCGTCCCTTCAATTTCATCTATTCTTGGTTCCCTTGTCTATGCGTTGGATCAAGAAGTGAGCCATTCGCGTACTTTGTTATCTAGCCATATCTGAAGGAGTTTGTGGACCTTCTCGGTCCCTGTATAGGAGTTTGTTTCTCTTTTTAGGCTCCCTCCATGGAGGTGAGTGTTTGTTCTTCAGCGGGTGTTTGGCCGTGCCCATTTAGAGGTTTTCATTGTTGCCCAGATGGGATGGCGGGGTCCAAGGGGTTTCCTCGGTTGGTTGCACATATTAAGCGTCTCCATTTGTCTTCGGACGATCGGAGGGGGGCCTTGCGAGAGGCGCTTTCCACAGATTGTGAATTGTTTGTTTCAGTTGGGGAGGCTTTAAAGGCCTTAGATCAATGGGTGTGTGGGGTGTGTATGTGTTTACATGCTCTTAGCCGGGCATGCCATCATACTGATGGGATGACCCGGTTCAAGTGGGTGGCGGGAGATGTGGAGGAGTTCATAGTAGGGATCGTTAGGCCACAGGTTAGGAGGGAAGTGGTTCCTTTGGGAGGGGTGGTTGTGGATGAGGTTCTCCTTGACCGTGTGTTCTCCCTACCTATCACGACGGTTAAGAGCATCCCTCATAGTTGTCGTATGGCGTTTTCTCATGCTTTAGCTGCTGCTCTGGGTAAGGTGGCGGCTACACCAACGTCTATTGAGGCGTGGGTTAAACTTTTGTTGTTACCACGTTGCACGTTGCGTGTTTTCAGGCCTTCTAACCGTCAGGAGCGCAGGTCTGGTAACAGGAAGTCTTTGCAATGCCATAGTATTCAACGGGCGTTGGCATCTTGGGGTGGGGATGGGTTTATTGAACTTATTCCATCGCTTTTTGCCCAACCTTTGAGGGTGGTATCGGGAAAGGATGACCGTGTATCTGGGTCCGATAGCTCAACTGTGGGCACCAATATTAAACAATGTTTGAGGAAAGTATCGGACGGGCACTTCACTGCTGCTGTTAAGGTTTTATGCTCTTCAGGGGTGGCACCTTTCGGTACGGATACTTTGACAGCGTTGTTGGCTAAGCACCCCATACTGCCCCTCCTGTTATGCCTGGTTCATTGCCCTCGGAGCCTCCTCTTGTTGTGGACGTTGATAGCGTTCTTGGGTGTATTCAATCTTTCCCAAAAGGGACGTCTTGTGGGCAGGACGGATTGAGAGCCCAACATATTTTAGATGCATTATGTGGTGAGGGGTCGGCGATCGTTGTTGGGTTACTCAAGGCTATCTCTGTGGTGGTTAATTTATTGTTGGAGGGGAGGTGTCCTAAGGTTTTGGCGGAGTTTATGGCATATGCGCCCCTCACGCCGTTGCTTAAATCGGACAATGGGATCAGGCCTATTGCCATGGGCGCGATTTAGAAGAGGTTGGCCTCTAAGGTGGCTATGAGGGGTGTCAGGAAGGAGATGTCCAAATACCTTAGGGACTTTTAGTTTGGGGTGGGAGTCCCTAGCGGGGCAGAGGCCGTGCTCTATGGCGCGAATAGATTCTTAAATAAGTTTCACTCGGATGGGTCATTGGCTATGCTTACTGGTGATTTCTCTAATGCCTTCAACTTGGTGGATCGGACTACCCTCCTACATGAGGTTCAGACTCGATGCCCGTCTATTTCCCTATGGGTGGATTTTTTATATGGTCAGTCGGCGAGGTTATATGTGGGTGATGACCATATTTGGTCTACGATTGGAGTTCAGCAGAGGGACCCTTTAGGGCCTCTTCTTTTTGCTCTAGTTTTGCACCCACTTGTTCATCGAATCAGGGATTGCTGCCAACTGCTTTTCCATGCTTGGTATTTGGATGATGGTATGATTATCGGAGACACTAAAGAGGTTGCGAAAGCCATAGATATAATCAGGGCATAAGGGCCCCGCCTGGGCCTTGAACTCAACATTAAGAAAACAAAAGTTTTTTGGCCATCATGCAATGGGGTGAAGGTGAAGGAGGGGTTGTTTCCCTACGATATTAGGAGACCGACGTTGGGTGTGAAACTCCTTGGAGGCGCGGTTAGCCGGGATGCGGGGTTTATTAGTAGTTTGGCTGTGAAAAGGGCATCTCGTGCTGTGGAACTAATGAGTCTTCTCCCAAGTATATGGGCCCTCAATCGGAGCTCCTTTTGCTCCGCTCATGCATGGGCATCGCAAAGCTGTTGCTTGGTCTTAGAACGTGCCAACCTATGTATATAGGGGAAGCTGTTTCTATTTTTGACAATGGCCTTAGGAGGGCGATAGAGGCTATTGTGGTTTGTGGGGGTCCTTTTTTTGGGATTTCCAATGGAGGCTAGAATCACTTCCGATTTGATTTGGTGGGTTGGGTTTATGTTCGGCTGAGGATGTATCTATTTATGCTTTTGTGGCCTCGAGGGCGCAATCTTGGAGTTTGCAGGACCACATTCTTCAGGGATGTGGTATTGATGGGGCTGATTCTGACTATGGATATGCGTTGGATCGTGCGCGTATGTCCCTCCTTGAATTCGATCTTAGTGGTTTCTCTAACAAGGACACCGCCCCCCCAAAGCCCAGAATGTTTTGGCGTGTGCCCTATTTAGTGAAATTGTTAAGAGTTTGGGAGTGAGCTTTGATTTATCCCCTCGCCAAAAAGCGGTGGTTAAATGTCTCAGAGCTCCCCGTGCTCAGAATTTCTTGACTGTTATCCCCATTGAAGGACTAGGCCAACATATGTCGGCTCTGGAGTACCAGACTATCCTTAAGTACTAGCTAATGATCCTTATGTTTCCGGTTGATGAGCCTTGCCCAGTTTTCCGCAAGGTTTGTTTGGATTCTTTTCGTGAGCATGCGGTCCATTGCAAGGAGTTACCTTGTTTCAAATATAGGCATGATTTGGTTAGGGATGTTCTGTATGATGTTCTTAAACGAGCTAGAATTTCTTCTAAAAAGGAGGCCCCCGTGACAACTATTAGACGGATTGGGTTGTTCAGACCACATACGTCAACAAGTTTCGTAGTGCATCTATATATGAATCACCTGCAATATCTAACATATTAATAGTTACAGTAGTTATTTAGAGAGAAGAATACCTGTACAATTAAACAAGAAAGGTGAAGGTGAGAGCAGCTCAACATGTTCTTCAGCACGTAGAAATGCAGAAAGAAAATGATTATATGTAATTTTTTGCTCTGTTTGAATAATATAAGTCAAAGGGGGTGATAAATTTCAAAGGCCTAATAGTGTCGAACTATTCAGTCCTACATGGCCTTTTCTTGAGGCACCACACTAATTAAAAGGCCTTTGCTTATAACATAGTTAGATGTTATAGAAGTTGCTTATGAATAACGAAAGTTAGATGCCTGCTTGCTTACTTGTGTAGATTTTGTTGGGGACTATTTAGGCAATGATGGCTACTCAGGCTTGGCTTAGGAATAGGCTATGTACATGCGTCTACTTGAATTATTTATGTTATGTGTGTACAGGTTAATTCAAGTTATATTTCAACATATAATGGGCGAAATGGGTAAATTTTGATAAGTTGGTTAAAGATGGGTCAAACACTTAAGTGGACTTCATAATCTGGTAATAGAGGGGGTTATTTACACTTTGATTGATGATCGTCACTTTAAGTCCATTACTCCATTGTCAATGCATGTCATGTCAGTAAAGCTACACTGGAAGCAAGGGCGGAGCCAAAAAGTTTTGCTCGAGGGGCACATACTAATAATTTTTAGAACCTCAAAGGGAGCCTCTCCAAAGACGCTCTCCACACACAGATGTTAACTTTACGAGGTATCAAGGAGTTCCAACAATGATGTTTACCAAGAGTGAAGTTGTTAGCAATAGATTTTGAATCTTCTTAGAAAGGGTTTTAACTTTGAAAATACCTGATGCCTCACCCGCCCAAGACCACTTATCAACCCCATCTGAGTATAAGGTAAGGTTACCAATACGACTAGCGAGACTCGCAAGCTCGTTTAAAGCCCTACCTCGAGGAGGAGAACGCCAAGCCAGTTGCCACACCATCTGCCATCCAAACAATGCCATCGGTCATTGATCTTGCAGTCTTTAAAAGACCAAGAGTGAATAATCTAGGGAACGCGTCCATTAGCCGCGAACCATCTCCACACCAGCGAACTTTCCAAAAGGAGGTGCTATAACCATTGCCAATTTTAAGGATAAAGGACTTTTTAATGGATATGTCAATGTCCCCAATTCGTTTCACGGAATTTAAAATATTGACCCAAACACCGCAGAACCTCCACCAGATATGTCTTCAAAACCTCCATCAGACCTATAAAACTCGCTAATAACCATACGCCATAAAGCATTTCCTTCATTTAAAAAACGCCACTTCCATTTATCCAAGAGACCAAGGTTCTTGGAATGAAGGCAACCGACCTCTAACCCACCTAAATCCTTATCGAGGAAGATCGCTTTCCACTTTACCCATGAGATTTCACGCCCAAAATCTTTGAAACCCCAAAAAAATCTACTCCTGATTGATTCGAGAAGATTAATAATCTTCATTGGGGCCTTAAAGAGGGAGAGATAGTATAAAGGAAGGCTACCAAGCACCGATTAATGAGAGTGAGTCTACCCCCGATCGATAGAGCTTTTTTTAATTTCAATTCGTCTTTTAATTTGATTATAAAAAAACTGTATTATAATTAGTAAATAACAATTAATCTTTAGAAATCAACGTTTACAATAAGATGGCGGGCAAACGAGCAACAAGTTGCGCCGCAACCCCTTTTTGGATGGCAAAACCAATCCTACCAAAAATAAAGTTTTGTGTCTTAGAGGTCGAAAAATTACTTTGCACAACCCGTTGAACCCTAGTCAAAAACTTCTCTGCTTCCGGTGCTAGGAAACCAAATGTATCAAAAGCAAAAGGGATAAACACGTGTTGATTCTCTAAATGATCTTTCTCGTGTTTAGCAACTTTGCTTGATTCCGCTTTCAACGCAGCTTGTCCTGCAACAAACCCATTGTCCCTGAGCCCAACAAGAGGGGACACTCCAGTAAGATCCACACAAGCATGTTTCCCCTCGGCCCACCCAAACACAAGTATATCAGCTGGCCATAAGGTAGACCTCCCTTCGAGTGGATCTGTCAGAAAGTTCACGGGGGCCTCCTTTTTAGAAGAAATTCCAGCTCATTTAAGAACATCATACAGAACATCCCTAACCAAATCATGCCTATATTTAAAACAAGGTAACTCCTTGCAATGGACCGCATGCTCACGAAAAGAATCCAAACAAACCTTGCGGCAAACTAGGCAAGGCTCATCAACCGAAAACAGAAGGATCATTAGCTAGTACTTAAGGATAGTCCGGTACTCCAGAGCCGACATATGTTGGCCTAGTCCTTCAATGGGGATAACAGTCAAGAAATTCTAAGCACGGGGAGCTTGGAGACATTCAACCACCGCTTTTTGGTGAGGGGATAAATCAAAGCTCACTCCCAAACTCTTGACAATTTCACTAAATAGGGCACACGCCAAAACATTCTGGGCTTTGGGGGGGCGGTGTCCTTGTTAGAGAAACCACTAAGATCGAATTCAGGGAGGGACATACGCACACGATCCAACGCATATCCATAGTCAGAATCAGCCCCATCAATACCACATCCCTGAAGAATGTGGTCCTGCAAACTCTAAGATTGCGCCCTCGAGGCTACAAAAACATTAGATACATCCTCAGCCGAACATAAACCCAACCCACCAAATCAAATCAGAAGTGATGCTAGCCTCCATTGGGAATCCCCAAAAAAGGACCCCCATAAACCACAATAGCCTATATCGCCCTCCTAAGGCCATTGTCAAAAATAGAAACAGCTTCCCCTATATACATAGGTTGACACGTTCTGAGACCAAACAACAGCTTTGCGACGCCCATGCATGAGCGGAGCAAAAGGAGCTCGGATTGAGGGCCTATAGACTTGGGAGAAGACTCATTAGTTCCACAACACGAGATGCCCTTTTCACAGCCAAACTACTAATAAACCCCGCATCCCGGCTAACCGCGCCTCCAAGGGGTTTCACACCCAATGTCGGTCTCCTAATATCACGGGGAAACAACCCCTCCTTCACCTTCACCCCATTGCATGATGGCCAAAAAACTTTTGTTTTCTTAATGTTGAGTTTAAGGCCCAGGCGGGGCCCTTCTGCCCTGATTATATCTATGGCTTTCGCAACCTCTTTAGTGTCTCCGATAATCGTACCATCATCTAAATACCAAGCATGGAAAAGCAGTTGGCAGCAATCCCTGATCCGATGAACAAGTGGGTGCAAAACTAGAGCAAAAAGAAGAGGCCCTAAAGGGTCCCTCTGCTGAACTCCAATCGTGGACCAAATATGGTCATCACCCACATATAACCTCACCGACTGACCATATAAAAAATCCACCCATAGGGAAATAGACGGGCATCGAGTCTGAACCTCATGTAGGAGGGTAGTCCGATCCACCAAGTTGAAGGCATTAGAGAAATCACCAGTAAGCATAGCCAATGACCCATCCGAGTGAAACTTATTTAAGAATCTATTCGCGCCATGGAGCACGGCCTCTGCCCCGCTGGGGACTCCCACCCCAAACTGAAAGTCCCCAAGGTATTTGGACATCTCCTTCCTGACACCCCTCATAGCCACCTTAGAGGCCAACCTCCTCTAAATCGCGCCCACGACAATAGGCCTGATCCCATTGTCTGGTTTGAGCAACGGCGTAAGGGGCGCAATGCCACAAACTCTGCCAAAACCTTAGGACACCTCCCCTCCAACAATAAATTAACCACCATAGAGATAGCCTTGAGAAACCCAATAGCAATCGCCGACCCCTCACCACATAATGCATCTAAAATGTGTTGGGCTCTCAATCCGTCTCGCCCACAAGACATCCCTTTTAGGAAATATTGAATACACCCAAGAACGCTATCAACGTCCACAACAAGAGGAGGCTCTGAGGGCAATGAACCAGGCATAGAGCTTTGGCTTTCCAATATGAGAGCCTTACTCTAACACGGTTAACAACCTCATTCTAGCCCACGACTCGATTCATTTTACTGCCAACGGGCAACCCAAGATAAATAAATAGAAGAGAACCATGATTACAGCCAAGAGAAGATGCAACCACCTCAACATCCAATCGACTAACACCAACCCCATAAAGACGACTCTTGGCAATGTTAACTTTAAGACCCTGATATGTGAGAAATCACATATCTTTATTATACCAAAAATGGCCCTTAAATGATCAAAATGTGCAAAAATATGCTTGTATTTGTGTATTTTGTTGTTTGTAAATGTGTTGGTACGAGTATTGCAAAAATACAAGAAAATGGTCAAAACCGGGCAAACACGAACACAAGAATGGAAAAGTAGCCCAAGATCCGGCAGTATTCTAGCCAAAGGCCATCAACAAGATCCGTCCAAGTAGCAGCACAGGGTGTCAACTCCCAAAAGACAAAACAAAACCCTCACCATCCAAAATACCTTTAAATGAATAAATCATTTTCACCAAAAGACCTTAAAACCCTAACACGATAGTACATTTTATTATAAAGACTAACGGCCGTTAACTCTTATAACAATAACCTTTTAAACCCATTACACACGAGCCCAAATACTACACCATGCCCAATTCCCTTTCTACCGAGCCAAGTCAACACCCCCCATACTCCGGGTCAAACAAAGTTAAAAAAAGGAAAGAAAAAGGCGCAGGAAAAGCTGTTTTTACTATTCATCCATCGTCCCCATTTTTACCCCGACTTAATTGCTCGATTAAAAATCAATTAACCTATGTGGCTTGAAGATTCCAAGTACTAAGGCGCCAACACACAATGAAACATCACTCAAAGCTTTGATTGGACAAGTAGCAAAGGGAATGACACGTGGTATTCAAAGAAACACAATTAGATGGGAAATTTGCATTAAAGTTAGTACAAAAGAAGCACACAGCTCCAAAAATATGGGATTGCTAGCTTGGTAATCCGTGTGCTCACTTATTGATCCAACGGCTAAGAAAAGGGATCCAATGATTAGATGATTTGAAGGGACGAGATCAAAAGCCAATGGAGCGTATATTAAGACCTAGAAGCTTCCTCATCTCCTTTGATGAAACCCCAACAACTCAGTCAGAACGTAATACCAAGATGAAACCCCTTAATGTGAAGCTCTCTAGTATTGTGGTACGATATAGATTCAGGACAGAATTTTTAAAAGCACATCGATGATAAGTTTTATAATAGTTATAACATAATCGATTTTAAGCGTTTTGCTCAATAACTGGAAATGATAAGCACGTCAAGCATTAATTAAAGTTATGTTTTATAAGGTTTTGAACACATTTTTATACTTTTTCAAAATGTTACATTTTAGACCTTTAAGAATGAAGAATGGCAAAATATACCCTTAGAGTTTCCACTTTTACGAGTTTGGTCCTTCTAGTTTAAAAGATGTACAAAGTAAACCTTGTAATTTGGAAAGTGACATAACAGACCCCTATAGTTATAACTTTAATAAAATGACATTTTCAGTCCCTTTTAGTTATAAGTTTCAAAAAGTTACGATATATACACCTTGCATGGAATACTTTTGCAAAACAAGTCTAAAACGCCATGCAAGCTTATTTTAAGACTTCAAATGATATTTGCAGGTTATAGATTATTAGTATAAGCTAAAATGAGAAGTTTTAACGTAACAAAAGTTTAAAATAACAATTCGTTAAGCCAGAAATCAAAACAGGTCATTTTATGTTAAATAACGAAAACGCGTAGGTTTTTAATTCAAATTCCTTCAAGACTTGATAAAGTGGTTATAATAACATTAGTTTAACTTAATAGAATATATTATAACAACATTTAACCATTATAACGATTTGATTTAAGAAAAACACAAAATTAGGGTTTCGGGTGCACGGTTTGGATCAAAAAGAGAAAACGCATGGTTTTTGAGTTTTAAAACTTTAACAAGAGTATATTTAGGATCATATGAACATTATAAGAGTGTAGGAGCAGGTATTAAGATTATAGAACCTGGGTTTGAGCTTTGAAGATCAACAATGGAGGAAAACGGGTCGAAATGGGTAGAAACGCTTCGTACGCCTAGGTTTTTCTTCTTCGGGGCTTCAAGGCTTCAATCCTTCTCTTGATTATTGTTCTTGGGACTTGTTAGAGACTTCTTTGAGCAGAGATATGTTTCTATGATGGGTTATAGAGGAAGAAGTGGGGGATGAGTTAAAATGAGGGTTATGCGCCCCTATTTATAGTCTAACAAGCTTTGGAGGCAAGGAGAGGGGATGTGGTGTCATATTTCTGTTCTATCTGAGTTGTGAAGTCTATAGGGATGATGTGGTGAGGCTATGGTGGTAGATAGGTTGATGTGGAGGGTGTTTGTGGTGGTTTATAGCCGCGGCCTACTCAGGGACCAAGGGAGGTGATGTGGTTGTTTTTCTAGCCAAGGAATGCATCAAGTAGCTTTGTAAGCTGCTTATAAGAGAAGTAGCATGGTCACCAAGGTTTTTGAGTGCAAGAGTAACTTTCAAAATGGGTCAAAATGCAAAGAATAGGGTCGCGGGTTGGTTAGGGCTCGAATTGAGTTTTTAAGCTTGCATTTTGTGTACTCTTATGATATAATGATAGATATATGTTCACAAGACTTATATTAAGGATTATTAACAAGAATTGATAGGTGGTTCGGGTTTAAAATGGGTGAAAACGAGTAAACGGGTCGAATGTCCAAATTAGGGCACGTATAGGGTTTTCTTGCTTGTTTTTCGAGTACATTAGATTAATAATGATAGGTTAAGGATTACAAGACTTATATTAAAGGTTTACAACAAGATTTGATTAGTGGTTTGTGTTTAAAATGGGTAAAAATAAGTAAACGGGTCATGGTTTAAAATTAGGGTTCGTTTAGGGTTTTCTAGGTTTAATTCTTGTATATTGTTATTGAAATGATGATGTAATGATGGAATGTGATTTTATAATGTTGTAATTTATGTTATTACAACTTATTTGGGTAGTGGTTGAGGTTTAAAATGGATAAAAATCAATAAACGAGTCTCGGTTTAGAAACTAGCTCGGTTTAGGGTTTCTAACTTGGATTTCTTATAATTTCATGAATTGAGAATGAATATAGAATGTAAATGAAGTTCATGAATTTCTTGTAACTTGTACTTGATGGATTGTACAAGTTTCTTAGGAAAACAAAGGTAAAACAGCTATTTTGGATATCGTGCATTAATGACTTATACATTAAGCTTTAAAGGACTTGTACCTTATTTTGGAGGGAAAGTATATTCAAATGAGATGTTATATTACTTGTACATATGCTTTAGTAGCTTGTGCATTCACTTTAGATATTAACCTTTCATGGAATTAGGGTTTAGAGGTATACGATAACGGTTTAAAGCCTGTCTTGATATAACGTTGCAAATGGTACATTATATGAGTAACGTACTTTGTAAAAATAATATTAAGATATTGACTTGACATATTATGATGTTTGCTTGACATATATGTAGATATGATTGCCATAGATAGGTTGCGTGAGCTCGTTAACTTTAGTTATGCAAGTTACGATACATAGTTGGCATGAAATAAAGCAAAAAAATTCCCATGGAAATGATCCTTATATATATCATAGTGGAAATTACATTGATGAAAATTACGGGTTGTTATAGTCTCCACCCTTTAAAGAAATCTCGTCCCGAGATTTAGTTGATCTTTATGTTAGGCTGATCAAGGTCACAAGTCCACGTGTGTGATGCATTTATAATTATGTTGCGCACCATAATTATAATTGCCTCCTTTCACACGTCTACTTACTTCTAAGATTACACCTCTCTAATAACTTGGTAGAAAAATAATATACGTTATAATAGTTACGTAGTATTTGGTAAGCAAATTTCTTACATACACTGCTTAGAGAAATAGAGTGGCACAGAGGATATTGATGGCAAAAGAAAAGTAGTTATAGTTAAGGTTTTACCCTTGTTCTCTATAACCGTGATCTCTGATACCAATCTGTAACACCTCCATTTTGATAATATAGCAGCGGAAGCTAATCTTGGGTATTACTTCATGAATCACAGACACAATCATAGAAAACGACTCAAAGGAGATGTTTTTAAAAGATACGTTATGATTCATTTAAAATCAGAGTTTTACAAAGGTAGGTCCTAAAATCTAGAAACATAAAGTGAATGATAACAGGTTTTAGCCATCTTCAAGTCCATGCCACTCCATGCCATAAGTTGCTCAATTACCTGAGATAAACATGCTAAAAAGGATCAACACAAAGGTTGAGTGAAATTCATAGGTTTATGGTAAATAGTTTGAATACAAATTATAGTGTAACATTTGCACGAGCACAATTATTATGGAAAACAGTATTATTATGGAAAACAACATTATCATAGAGAACAACATTATTATGGAGAACAGTTGAATGCAAGTCATCATAATGGTAATAATTGTAACGAATACAATTATCATGGAAAAATGGTAACATTATTATTGCTTCTAAGCTCATGACACCAATACGTTAACAAGGAAAATCACCGTAGTGACATTGGTTGAGGAACAAATGTCCTCGTGGAAAATGTAACTTGCCAAGGTTACCTGTTAGGTCAAATATAGTGCGTTTGGCTACCCTATGAATGGGTATACAAATGGGAGTCGTCACCCCTAATAGATCTATTCACAATATTCGCGCTCACTCGTAAGAAATTAATAGTTCATGATATGGAAATAATGGCACTGGAAGCTACTTAGGCAATAATATATCTGGATATGTAAAAGAGTTTGTAAAAAGCATGTATCCCCCTCGCGGGTTTATAAAACATTAAAGAGATTGAAAAGCGAGGCTATGAACTCACCTTAAATTCATTAAGTCTTTGAAAAAGTTTTTATATTCACATTGTTTTATAAGATAACACGAGTATGTAAAAAGAGTTTGTAACAATCATGTATCCCCTCGGGGTTTATTATAACATGTAAATAAGTAAAGGCGAGGTTATGAACTTCACTAAGTCTTTGAAAAGCAATCACATTGGCATAACTCCTTTACCGATCTCTTGCAGCTTGCAAGCGTTGTTGGATTTGTATTATCTTTTTGGTGGTTTCTTGGATTATCTCTGGTCCGGTGAGTTGAACATCTCCAACTTCGGCCCAGCAGACAGGTGATATACACTTTCGACCATAAAGTGCCTCAAATGGTGCTGTCTTAATACTGGCATGGTAACTGTTATTGTAAGAAAATTCTACCAGTGGTAAGTGTCTCTCCCATCCTTTTTCAAAATCTATAACACAGGCTCGAAGCATATCTTCGAGTGTTTGGATGGTTCTTTCACTTTGTCCATTAGTCTGGGGATGATATGCCGTACTCATGTCTAATTGAGTACCCAAAGCACTCTGCATTGACTGCCAGAATCTGGATGTGAAATGATTGTCACGATTTGATATGATGGATATCGGCACTCCATGCCGTGAAACTATTTCCTTTATATACAACCTTGTAAAGGTTTCGATACTATCTGTCTCTCTAGTGGGGATAAAATGTACTAATTTGGTAAGGCGGTCTACAATGACCCAAATTGTGTCATGTCTGCTTGATGTTTTGGGTAGTTTTGTAACGAAGTCCATTGTTATTCTTTCCCATTTCCATGTAGGAATCTCTGGTTGTATCAGTAAGCCGGATGGCTTCTGACATTTTGCTTTAACTCTAGAGCTTGTCAAACACTTGCCAACATACTCAGCGATGATTCCCTTCATGTTAGGCCACCAATAGAATTTCTTTATCTCCTGATACATCTTGTCAGAACCTGGGTGGATGGAATATTTAGTTTTATGGGATTCATGCATGATTAAGTCCCTCAAATTACCAAAGAATGGTAACCAACTTCGATTCTTGATACATCGGGTTCCATCAAGAGGTACTTTAAATGCTTTGTCCATTCCTCGTAGGTTCTCATCTTCGATGTTCTCTTCTTTGATCGCCTCAGTTTAGGCTTTGAGGATTTGTGATGGTAATTTTGGGTAAAGGGTCATGACTAATGATCTAACTCGGAGTGGTTTGATTCGTTCCTTCTGGCTTACGGCATCTGCTACAACATTTGCCTTTCCAGGATGGTAGCGAATCTCACAATCGTAATCTGCGAGCAATTCTAACCAACGGCGTTGTCTCATGTTCAACTCTTTCTAATCAAGGATATGCTGTAGACTTTTATGATCAGTGAACACAGTACACTTTGTGCCATATAGATAGTGTCTCCAAATTTTAAGAGTGAATACTACATCTCCTAATTCGAGGTCGTGCGTGGTATAGTTCTCTTCATGAGGCTTGAGTTGTCGGGATGCATATGTAATAACTTTTTCTCTTTGCATTAACACCGCTCCCAGACCTTGATGTGATGCATCACAGTAAACGATAAAATCGTCATTTCCTTCTAGTAATGCTAAGATTAGAGCTTCACAAAGCTTCTGTTTTAGCAGTTGGAAAACTGACTATTGGTTTTCTCCCCAAATATACTTCTTGTTTTTCTGGGTTAATTCAGTCAAAGACTTTGCAATCTTTGAAAAAAACCTCGATGAATCTTTGATAGTAGCCGGCAAGTCCTAAGAATTGGCGTACTTCTGTGGGTGTGGTAGGAGATGCCCAATTCTTAACTGCTTTAATCTTGGTGGGGTCAACGTGAATTCCTTGACTGTCAATCACATGCCCGAGAAATTGCACGATACTGATCCATAAATCACATTTGGAGAACTTGGCATATAATTTCTCCTTTTTGACTAATTCCAAGATTATTCTCAGGTGATCTTCGTGTTCTTCTTTGTTACGGGAGCATATGAGAATATCATTGATGAACACTATCACAAATTTATTCAAGTATGGTTTGCACACACGGTTCATGAGGTCCATGAACACAACAGGCGCGTTAGTTAAACCAAATGGCATTACTTGGTCCGATAAAACCTCGGTTTGCTAACTCTTGTAGTTGGTTTGATAGTTCATGCATTTCTGAAGGAGCTAATCTGTAGGGTGCTCGGGCCACTGGTGCTGCTCCTGGCATTAAATTGATTTGAAATTATACTTGGCGTACTAGTGGAAGGCAGGGTAGGTTTTCAGGAAAAACTTCTAGAAATTCTCTGACTACCGGTATATCTTCTAGTCATTTTTCATCTGACTTTTCTCTATTACATGGGCTATGAAAACTTGATATCCCCTGGATATATATCTTTCGGTTTTAATACAGGATATGAGGCTTAGTCGGGTTTTACTTCGATCACCTCGGATGATCAAAGTTTCACCGTCAATGGGGATATGAACGAATTTCTCGTCACAGATAATTCTAGCATGATACTTGGATAACCAATCCATACCAATGACGACGTCGAAACTACCGAGTTTAATCGGCATGAGATCAATTTTGAAGGGTTGGTTTAACAAAATCAGGGTGTAACCCTGGATAACGGTATTAGTGCCTACTAGGTTTCCATTGGCTATTTCAATGTCATAGGTGGTATCTAATGTAATTGGTGGGATATTAAGCACGGAAGCAAGAGCTATGGATATGAAACTTTTATCGGCTCGCGAATCAAATAATACTCTAGCTAGATGTTAGTTTAGAAAGAACGTACCCGTGACTACGTTCAGGTCTTGGTGAGGGTTCTTGTCCCTCAACAAGTATGCTCTTCCATGGGCACTGTTGTTTGCTTTTGGGCACTGATTTCTGTAATGCCCCTTTTCTCCGCAGGCATGAAAAGTTACTGTTACTGGTTGCAGGTTACTTCCAGTGGCTGGCCCTTTGTTCTTGTAGTTCCTGGTCTGATGAACCACCTTGTTGCAAGTCTGACACTTGACAGTGCAAGGTCCTGTGTGATGCAGGGCGCATCTTTTACACAAGGGAAGATTTCCAGCATACATATTATTTTAAGTTGGAGCGGTAACATAAGCCCTGACGGTTTCTTGTCTTTTATTCTGCTGTTGGTGGTGATCATTGTTACGGTTTTTATTGTTGTTGTTACGGTTGTTTTGGTAGTTGTTGTTGGTGAAGGTTCTTCTATCATCAAACTTTTGTTTGTGATCATTAGTTCCTTGTACAAAATTTTGCTTTTTTACTTGATCCATTAACCTCTGGGTTATGGTAATGGCTTCCTCCAAAGTTTGAGGCTTTGAAGCGGTAACATTTCCTTCAATACTTCGGGGTAATCCCCCGATGAAGACTTCCATAAGTTTCTCAGAATTTGGTACCATAGTTGGACACAAAATTGCCAACTCCTGGAATCTTCTAACGTAAGTCTTGATATCATTCCCTTTTACAGTCAGATTGTAAAATTAATCTTCCATTTTCTTGACCTCGGTTCGGGGACAATACTTCTTTATTAAGAGCTTTTTAAATTCGGACCAGGGAACCTTCTAAGCTTCCTCTATTCCAATAGGCTGGGCGAATGAATTCCACCAGGATAAAGCTTATTCAGTTAGAGTACCAGTAGCAAATTTAACTTTGCAGTCCTCGGTACAGTTGCTTCGGAGAAATACTTATTCAGTTCGTTCAAACCAGCGGATGAGGCAAACAACGCCCTCTATACCTTTGAAATTGAAAGGTTGGCAGTTCATAAACTCTTTGTAGCTACATTTTCTTGCTACAGGAGTTTCTCTTTGTCGGGTGTTCATATTGGTATTGTCAGTATTTTCCATGGTAGCAGCTTGTGCTTCCAGAGCTATGGCAACACTATCAACAACCAGTTTCCTGACGGCGTCCTGAGTCATGGCTGATGCTGCAGATGTTGATGTCCTCTTGGGAGCCATTCTATCAACATTTACAAGACAACACAAAATAAGAATCCATACAATGATATAGTCATATCACAAGTC
>BQNB010041599.1:0-14936 GCA_026074375.1 Tanacetum coccineum
CCATTCGTCATGGGTCCAGGTATAAATAGTATTCGTGGGTCGGGTTCATGACCCGATGTTAGACTATACGTCATCACTAGCATACATAAACCTATCTCGTGGATTACGTTAAGGCTAAAGCTGATTATTTGTCAAATACTCGATTATGTTTAATAAGCAATCCCAAACACCCCTTATGTTTGGAACGTAACAGCAGGCCCGACAAAAAAGTCTGGAATATACTAAACCTAAAGTTAATACTTGAGGATTCTGTCGTTTGTAAGTTGTGATAGTTAAAGAGAACTTGTCTTGTTGTATTCCGTTAATTTTTGTAACAGAAGAATCTATACAACAAGAATTTGGTCTGATGTGTAACAGAAGATTGGTAAGAGTTTATGGTTTCGGGTAAAAGATTTGAAATGTATTATGTTTTCCTTTTATTTTGTTGTTTGGATGTAAATTGACCAAATTCTTGATTATTCTCTTATTTTCTTCTATGGTATGATGATGATCTTAAAATAGTCAGGTCAAGGCTCTTGTTTTAGGAAGTTTTTAATAGTATTTGCATTTTTAGTGGTCTGTTTTCTTTTGTGAATTGTTCTGAATTTTTTATCGACGTATACTAATTAGGTTCCCACTTCAATAAATGTTGTTTTTAGGGTGCCTTCATCAACAAGTTCATCTTCCCAAGATTCAGATAATTGGTCTCATCAATCTTCCGATGATGTGAAGCAGTTTAACATGTCATATAACAAGATCAGCCCAGAAATTAAAGATGGGTTAGACGTAACAAAACATGTCACACAGTTACGTGATACTCCTGGATTCACTTGTTTCATTGATGAACCCCTACCCATTCCTTCACCAAAAATGCAACCAGAGAAGCGCACTTCCTCACCCAAGAAACAATCCTCAGGAAATGTTGTCAGAAAACAAAGCAAACATCAACCCGTTGAACCCGTTTCTGAATATAAATATTTTAAAACTTCTGAAAATGATCTCAAAATACATCACGCAAGAGTATCGTCTCCTTCAGCTTCACGGGACCGTTTAGCTAATCATACAACATCTGAAAGTGTTCCAGCAGGATTTTCAAGTACTTATTTCGATGAAGAAATTGATGTAAATTCAGCTGCTTATGTTTCTGTAGCGGCTCTGAGAAAAGCCATAGAGAAGGCTCAAGAAACTATACGGATTGCAAAAGAATCAGTTAGTAGAAAGAAGAAAGGTCTTAAAAGCTTTTCAAAAAAAACTTCCAAAAATAGTTCTACCGTTGAAGGTAACATTGACGACGTTTTACCTACTTACATAGATGGTAAGAAACTTTTTGCTGCAAAGAAGGTTATAGATGAAATGAATGGCAAAATTTCTGAATCAACTAAAGAACATTCAAAGCCTAAAGATGATACCACTGTTTCTAGTTCCACAGGAGTTACGGGTCAATCAGAATCCAGACCTCTCGAGTCCGTTGAAAACCATGAGAATACAACTTTGTCTTCTGAATCAATTGGCACAGAAAAATCCAGGGCCGAGCCCTCCGACTTTATGCATGAAAATGAAACGGATGACATGTTTGTGAATGATTATCAAGACAGAATCGAGGTAACTAAACCGACCATTGGCATCTTGGAGCACCACAGTGATGTGAAAGAGCTTGAATCTGCTGAAAGAGTAGAAGATGATATGGCCATAGAAATGAAAGAGATTAAGGATGAGGTAATATTAAGTAACGCCCAGGAATTAAGTAATGAATTGGATACCTTAACTGTGTCTCAAAAGGTGGAAGATGAATATAAAGTATCTCAAGGGTTATTGGAAAATGAGAAACAAAAGGAGGTTCTTGAACGAGAACATGTTGAAAGTGACAAGGGGATTGACGAGGCTTCTGAATGGTCTGAGAGTGAGAACGAATTTATAGATGATGACAACGTTGAAATCCACAAGGAAGTAAAAACGAGCGAGATGTTGTATAATGTTTGTGAGGTGGAAACAAACGAGAAAGAACAAACTTGTGATGATATCACAGAAAATAGTAAAGAGAGTGTGGAAAAGTTTGATAATATCTCAGAAGAACATGATGATCGTGAGATGGAACATGAAGAAAATCACACAGCTGAAAAGACAGATGAAAATTTGGGTAACACTTCTGATCAGGAATTTGACGATAAGTCATCATGTGATGATAACGATGTGGAAGAAACTGATAGCATAAATGGTATTCATGATTTCAACGTTGATATGAATGATAACGACGTGGAAACAACTCAAGAAGTTGATGATGTAGCACGATACTCGAGTGAATATCAAGTAGAAGATACAGATCTATCTGCCTCTGATACCGATGATGATAATTTACGTGAAGTGACATCTGACGATCTGGCAGATCTTGGATCAGACGACACTGGTTTTGGACAACATGAAACGGAAGAGAATGATGTTAAATCAGAATCATCTTCAGGCACTATCCACGGCATGAAGTTAGAGGAAGAAGAAAGTAATACCCAAGTGCCCCATAATGCGATACCCGGCATTGAAAGTACCAAACTCAAAGCATCTGAAGAACCTATAAATGAGACAGATAAGAAAGATGAAATAAAGGAAAGCGAAAAAGATTACTCCAGAAGGATCGACGAGATGACTGCTAAGAGAAATAGATTAGCAGTTGAGAGAGCGGTTCGTGAAGCACGTGAGCGGGCTTTTGCTGAGGCCCGTAAAAGAGCTGAACGTGAACGTGCTGCTGTTGAAAAAGCTACTGAGGAAGTTAGACAAAGGATGATGGCTGATGTCTTAGAAAAGGCCACGAAAGCTTCTGCTGGGACACAGTCATCATCTGAACGAAGTTCTGAATGGTCAAAGCGTATAGCAGAACGTGCTGCAGTTGAAAGAGCCACTTTAGAGGCTCGACATCGAGCTTTAGAAAAGGCAGTGTCTCAGAAGACTGCTGCTGTAAGTAGTATATTCTGCTATTAAAGTTATTACATTTTCATCTATCCCGTTTTTGTCATCATACTCTTCTGTAAATCCGAGTTATCATAAGATGTGTCCTGTTTGGGTCATTTTATGACTAAATATCTTTGAAACCGGCTGTCAAAAAATGATAATTTTACTTTGAATGTTAGATTTATATAACAATGTTAGGGTTAGCGGTTTCAAAATGACCCAAATAGGACATAACCTGTACCCGGTAGATGTACAAAAGCATAAGTATGTTGGTTTCAATGCAAAATAATACTTATTGCTATTGTTATTTAAATTGTTGTTCTTGCAGGATTTAAACAGTTCTGAATCCGCTTTGAGAGCTAAAGCAAAGTTAGAAAAGCACAACAGGATCATGGAACGAGCTGTATGTGTTGCGTTTTCTCTATAATTAAATAACTGGTTTAATTGGTTTTCTAGAAATTAATTACTCATTAATTTGGTGGTTTCTTTTTAGGCAAAAGCGCTTGCAGAAAAAGAGAAGCGAGATCTACTTGCAGCGAAGGAACAAGCTGAAAGAAATGTAACGATCCGTAGTAATGCAGAATTCATTTCATCGGTATTTTTAACGTTCATTTTTGTCTCTTACGGTTTTGTATCTATTTTTATTTCAGCGGTTGGCAGAAAATGTTGACGCTGATATCAAAAGGTGGTCAAATGGGAAAGAAAAGAACTTGCGTTTGTTGCTTTCAACGCTTCAATATGTACGCACAGCTTTCTCCTTAAATCATGTTTGCATGAGAATTGCGCTTTTATTATCTCTTTATAGAAACTATATCAATAATGAATTCTGTGGAGTGATAAGCCAACATAAGTGTCCATGCCGTTGATTATCTTGATATGTTAGGCTCCTTTGTGAAAGAAAAAAAATAACCAAAAAGTTCCTAGTTTATCCAACCAACGGTTTTATACACAAAAACCATCAAGCTTCCAAAAAAATTAATCGAAGGTAATCTGGACCGGCACACTGTTAACAAGTCAAAATGATAATGTAATAGTACTTGACGCTTGGTAACTTTGATGATGTTGGCCCTTTTTAATATCTTTATCAGGCTCTCATGTGGAACTTGGAAAACCGTCACCTTAGAAGATTACCTATAGATATGATGAGATTGATGCTTTTTTAGGATAAAAAAAGTTTGTTAAATGAATTGGATATTTTAGCCAAGTTGGTTCCCTTTTATGCAATCCAGGATATATTAGTTGTTCAATTTGATTCGTCCCTAAACTTTTAAGTATCATGTATCTAGATTCTTTCCGAGTTCTAACTAAATTCTTGGACTTGTAGATTCTTGGACCCGAAAGTGGTTGGCAACCAATTTCACTGACAGATATCGCAAGCAGCGCCGCTGTAAAGAAAGCTTACAGAAAAGCTACCCTTTGCGTTCATCCTGACAAACTGCAACAACGAGGAGCAAGCATTCAACAAAAGTATATATGTGAAAAGGTTTTTGATCTTTTAAAGGTATGCAATTCATTCATTTAATGTATGTGTATGATCATTCATGAGGATCACTCCCTCGTTCATAACATTTTCCAATTGTATGCTTATCCTGTGTTATTTTTGTGTATGTCGACAGGCGGCATGGAATAGATTCAACTCTGAGGAGAAATAGGTGGTGATAGTAGCTGAATATTTATTTATTCATGAAGTTTACTTTCTTTATAAGCAATTTACCGAACAAAAAAAAAGCAAAAGAGTTCAGTGCAGTCGGGGTATATGATTTCTCATGTGTCGCATGACTTAAACATGGCATGAGTAGTTACCATACCTAGACTTTGAACTGAACACAATATATTCAAGGTACAAAAATGTCTCTTTTTGATTTATGATGTTACATATATGGAGTTCACATTTCTTTTACATGCTTGCTTGAGGATACACTCATGTCAAAATTTCATAATGCACTTTCTTATAGTTCTGCTGCTCTTTTAGAGTTAGCTTGGATGTCTATAATAAACTATTTCCTTTCTTTTGCTCTTTTAGAGTTTAGCCTAAAGTTTACTTTTGGGGGGCTAATTAAGCTTGAAAGTCTATAATTGGGGGCCAAACTTTATTATGTTATGAATAATTTCCACTGGATTTAGTGATTGTTGCTAATTCTGCTTATAATTGTAATTTCGAAAGTAGTCGATATACACAGAATACTTAGGCTGACTGTGTTTAGGACTTTAAAACTGCCTATTTATACAGTAATGTTGGATCGTAAATTCTTGATAGTGCAAAATCAGATATACCAAATCTATAAGTTTTATTGATTTATCAATCTAAAAAGTCATCATCTTTGTTTGTACAAGAATCTTGCCTATATATAATAAATGAAGAGGTGCGAGTCAATAGATGTGTCGGTTTATGGAACCGATACGTCTCTTCAGTTTGTAACTGCCAAAAGTGGCGGTTTATGCTTCTCCTGCGGGTCCTATTATTCCGGTTGCGATTATCTGTGGGTCGGTTTGACCTGGTTTGACCTAATATTCTCCCTCCTAATCACAAGCGGTGCCTTGTAGGTCGTTAAGTCCGATGAGCTGTCTCATTGTTAAAAATCTGATCTTCGGAAGTGCCTTTGTGAGTATGTCAGCTTTCTGAAAATCTCCGCTTACGAATTCTACCTGGATGTCGTCTCTTTCAACGCATTCTCTGATGAAGTGGTATTTCGTATCAATGTGTTTGCTTCTTCCGTGAAAGACTGGATTCTTCATTAATGCTATGGCTGATTTATTGTCAACCAATATAGTAATATTCTCTTCGTCCGAATGTGTGAGTCTGCTGAGTAGTCTCTTTAACCATAATGCTTGCGTCGCTGCTGCTGTTGCTGCGATGAATTCTGATTCGCAAGATGATAATGCTACAGTGGCTTGTTTCTGAGTGCTCCAGCTAATTGGTGATTCTCCATAGTAGAATATTATGCCGGTAGTTCCTTTTCCTTCTTGAGTGTTGACTCCGTAGCTGCTGTCGCTGTATCCATATATCTTGTTACCTCCGTTATGCTTGTAGGTGATTCCATAATCCTTTGTTCCTTTCACATAGCGTAGTACTTTCTTTATGGCCTTCATATGTTGTTCCTTTGGTTCTTGCATAAAACGACTAAGTAATCCTACAGAATAACTTAAGTCGGGTCTTGTGTGAAGCAGATATCTTAAACATCCAATTAAGCTTCTGTATTCGGTAGAGTTAACCATGGTTCCTTCAGCGGTCTTCATCTTAGTCTTGTTCCTGGATCCATTGGTATGATTGTCTCGTTGCTTTCTAGCATTCCAGCTTCCTTTAATATCTTCTTTGCGTAGGCAGATTGCTTTATAGATATGTCACCTCCAGATTGTGTGACTTCAATGCCAAGATAATAGGCTAGCAATCCTAAGTCGCTCATCTCAAAAATTTCTTTCATTTGATCCTTAAATTTGTCTATTTCTTTCTTAGGTGTGCCAGTGATGATTAAGTCATCCACGTAGACTCCTACTAGAAGGATCGAATCTCTTTCAGTTCTTGTGTAGATGGCTTGCTCCAGTGCGCATTTCTTGAAGTCTAGAGATTTCAAGGTGTTATCTAGTTTGATGTTCCAAGCTCGTGGTGCTTGTCTTAATCCGTATAATGCTTTTATAAGTCTGTAGACTTTTCCATTATCGTTTCTTTTGATAAATCCCTCAGGTTGTGTGACGTATACTTCTTCTTGTAGGTCTCCATGTAAGAATGCAGATTTTACGTCAAGGTGATGTACTTGCCATTTGTTGTTAGCTGCTATGGCGAGTAGTAACCTGATGGTTTCCATTCTTGCTACTGGTGCAAATACTTCTTCAAAGTCTATGCCATGCTCTTGTATGTAGCCTTTTGCTACTAGTCTAGCTTTATGCTTGATTATCTTTCCATCTGCATCTCTCTTGGTCTTGAATACCCATTTCAAACCAATTGCTTTATGACCAGGTGGTAAGGATGTTAATTTCCAAGTGTTGTTCCTATTGATGGAATCTAATTCATCCTTCATTGCTTCTATCCATTTTTGGTCATTTGATGCTTCTTTATAATTCTTTGGTTCATCCTCTGCTAGTAATAATTCCTCAGTGTTTTCATAAATATCTGACAAGGTTCTATATCCTCTTATTGGTGTGTGATCAAAGTGTGATGGAGAGTTTGTGACTTGAATAGAGTCATTATCACTTTGATGATAAGATGGTGGTGAGTTGTCAGGTGTGACTAGGGAATTTATTTGAGGTGACCTTGTAGGTGGTGTGTGAAGTGTCTCGGTGGGTGAGTCTGCTAATGGTGAGTTATATCCATCATCATCGTTGTAGTGAAAATCATTGTCTTCTTCATCTGGGTGATCTTCTAGGTTGTGATGGTCGCTTGTTTCTTCAAGATTTCCTATTCTGAAATCAGTCCATTCTGGTTCGTCGTTTGTATTCTCACCTAAATATTTACTCCAATCCCATTTCTCATTTTCTTTAAACTTCACATCCCTACTAACACAAATCCTTTGTGTTGTTGGATCAAACAATCGATAGGCCTTTGATCCATGCTCATTTCCTAGGTATACCATTCTGATGCTCCTGTCATCTAGTTTTGTTAGATGTTGTGATGGTACCTTTGCGTATGCTATGCATCCGAAGACTTTTAGGTCTTTTAGGTTCGGTTTCTTTCCTTTGATAGCTTCGTATGGAGTGATGTCTTCTAGGGCTTTTGTGGGAACGCTGTTTAGAATGTATATGGCGTGTCTAACAGCTTCAGCCCAAAAGTCTTGTGGCATTTCGGTTCCCTTCATCATGCATCTCGTTGTTGACATGATAGTCCTATTTCTTCTTTCTACTACTCCATTTTGTTGCGGTGAGTAAGGAGCGGTCAGTTGTCGTGCTATGCCATTTTCCTTGCAATATTGTGTGAATTCATTCGAATTGAATTCTCCTCCACGATCCGTCCTAAACATCTTCAATGTTGTCCTTAACTCATTTTCTATTATTTTCTTGAATTCCTTAAAAGTATCAAAAGCTTGATCTTTTGTATTTAAGAAATATGCCCACATATATCTTGAGTAGTCATCGACTAACAAGAATATGTATCTTTTGCCAGAAGGTGTTGGTGGTGAAATTGGTCCACATAAATCTCCGTAGATTAGATCTAGTGGTGATATAGATCTACCTTTTGCTTTCTTTGGGAATGGCGCTCTGCTTTGTTTCCCAACTAAACAAACATCACAAATTTGTGTTGTGTGCTTGATGGCTGGTATTCCATGGACTAAGTCCTTTTGGTTCATTGTTTTTAGTGACTCAAAGTTGAGGTGTCCTAGTCTTGCGTGCCATAACCATGTAGTGTCGCTCAGATTTGCTAAAAGACAGACAGGCGTCCCTATCTTTAAAATAGCCTTATAGAGTCTGTTCTTTTGTCTTGGGACTCTTATGAAAATCTGATTGTTTATGTCATAAAGTCGTAATTCGTTGTTCTCCATTTCTACTTTGCAGCCAATTTCAGTAAATTGACCAAGGCTTAAAAGGTTGCTTTTTAGGCTAGGTAGGTAATAGACGTGGGAGATAATTCTTTGTTTTCCATCGTCGCATTCTATTACAATTGAACCTTTTCCCTTGATTTCAATATATGAGCCATCTCCAAATTTGACTCTCCCAGTAACCTTCTCATCTAGATTCTCAAAATGATCTCTTATTCCAGTCATGTGGTTACTTGCTCCATTATCCAAGTACCATTGACTATCCTTAGTTGTCTCTTTATATCCTACATCTTCTTCGTGTAGCGAGACTTCTTGGTCTACAACTTCTTTCTCATTATCCAGAATTGCCATTAATAGGGTTGGTTCTAGTTCTTCTTCTACTAAATTTGATCTCTCGTGCGTGTTTGTCTTCTGATGACAATTTGGTGCAATGTGCCCTATCTTATTGCATCGAAAGCATGTTAGTTTGCTATGGTCTGCTCTAGGTTTTCTGAAGTTGTTCTTATCATCTTTCTTAAAAGAGGGATCTCCTTTTTTCTTATCCTCTCTAAATTTCTCGTGGTTATTGTTGTGTGAAAATTTATATTTTCCACGACCACGTCCCCTAAAATTCTTTCCTCTATTATCATGTCGTGTGAACATTAATTTCTCTTGATCGTTCACTTGCTTCCCTTTCTTAAATTTAATCCTTTCCTCATATGCCTTAAGTCTACCAATCGCTTCTTCTAAGGACATTTCACCTAAGTCTGAATATTGTTCTATTGATGCAACTATTTGCAAATACCTATCGGGTACGGCATTTAATAGTTTGCGTACTAAGGTGGAATCATCAAATGTGTGTCCTAAACCAGCGGCTTTATTTGCGAGGGTGGTTAGTTTTGCGGTGAAGGTGTCTATTGTTTCGTCTTCCTTCATATGTAATAATTCAAATTCAGATTTGAGTGTTTGTAATCTCGCTTGTTGGACTCTTTCTTCTCCTACGTGTTTGGTTTTTAAGGCAGTCCAAATTTCTTTTGCGGTTTTATGTTTGGTAATTTGAAGTAGTTGTTCTTCGGGTAAGGCTTGGTATAGAAAAGCAATGGCAGTTTTGTCTTTTCTTTTATCCTCGATGGTTTTATCATTGGGTTCTATTGTTTCCCATAAACCATTGGCTTCAAGGATTATTTGCATCCGAATTGCCCATAGTGAGTAATTCGAGGGTTTTAATAATGGACATTGAAATTGAGGTGTATTAATCGTGCTAAGTTCCTTCTTAGACGATTCTGTCTTATCATTCGTCATATCTATAGGATATCGCAAAATAAAATCTCCAAAGAATATAAATCCCTAACACTAAGTGTCGGATCTTCCTTTTTCTGTGAGTACTCTTATTCTTGCCTTAATGGCCTTATTCTTGAGATTCTTATTTTCTAAAGAAAAAATCTAAGGTTAATTACTCCTTACAAATTATTTTCTTAAAAATATAGTAGGCACTCTTAATCTTTTGTCTACTATCTATATCCTAGTTTTAGGCAAAAATGACTAATCTTCTAGTCAAGGGGGGGGGGGGGTAATATCAATTGCCTAATCTAATTATTATATCTAGAGATCTAAATATAAAAGATATGAAATAGGAGGGGTGTGTTTTGAAATGTCAAAACCTGATAAGGGTTTGTTATGTAAACCCTAATATAACCTCCACTCCCTGTGAACCCTTCTTAAGGCTTCGCCTCTTCTTTTCTTTGTTCGAACTATTTCTGTGTGTTCGAATCTTGTGGCGGCTTGGGTTTATTCTTCGTCTCCGGTGGTGTTAATCCTCCGGTGATGATGGCAGTTTATCTACGCCTCTCCTCTTTGTGTTCTCCAACCACGATCTCTATTCAATTTCACGAAATCTAATTTAAGGTTTCGGTCTTAATTGGGATCTGATTAAACCTTCACTTATTGTGGGTTTTCTTCTCTTGATGGCTGAATCGGTACTCGATTCTAATTGGGAATATGGAATATATTTTACAAAAGGTGTGTTCTTTCCTTTTGTTGATTTATTTTCGGTGTATCCCTGTGATGACTTTGCCTCAATCAAGAGTTTGTGGTTGTTTTCCTTTTCGAATCAAATTTTTTTTTTTATATGTCGGATTCCAGAAATCCGATTTAAAATTTCTTGAGGGTTAGATCCTTCGTTGCCAGTGAATTATATCACTTGGTGGCGTCGCAGGTTTATCCCTATGATTGATGCGTTTTTTGATTCGGAATGAACACAAAAAATCAAAAGGTATATGATGATTTGGCCTGATCAACCAAATAGCTCTGATGCCAAATGTTGGATCGAAATCAAAAATAGTGCAAATCAAGATATACCAAAATCTATATGTTTTCTTATTAATCTATGAATCTGAATAAAGTCATCATCATCTGTTTGTACAATTCAGTGTCTATAAATAGAAAACGAAAAGGTATGATGTCGGTTAAGGAACCGACGTGTCTGTTCATTTTGTAACTGCCAAAATGGCGGTTATTTCTTGTGTGGGTCCCACGTGTTCCATATTTTCCGGTTGTGATTATGTGCGGGTTATTTTGACCCGGTTTGATCCAATATGCAGAATAAGAATAAGAATGTTTTGTTTGAATGGGCAATAGGTGAGGGTGGTGTTTGATATGTGATTATGGATTGCAAAATAGTTGTTTGGAATCTGAGAGGTCTGGGTAAAAAGACCAGAATGAGGGTTAAAAGTTTTATTCAGAATCAACAACTGAAGGTATGTACTATTTTGGAAACACATGTTAAAAAATAAATGTTAGCAAGATTTGTGATATGGTTTTGTGGGAGGTGGGAATGAGCTTCAAATGCTAAATGGTCTCCTAGTGGTTGCAGAATTATTATAGGATGGGATCAAAGCTCTGTGAAGGTTATGGTAATTCATAGCTCCAACCAATCTATGTTTTGTCTAATTGAGGATGTAAGCACAACATGTAGAATGTTATGTACTTTTGTTTATGCCAAAAATGATGGTAAAGAAAGAAGGGAGTTATGGAAAGAATTGGAAGCTCAATTTCTTATTGCTAATGGGGATCCTTGGTGTATTATGGGAGATCTCAATGTAACATTAAGGATTGATGAACACAATGAAGGTATGTCATGTTCTTGTGCTGATATGATTGAATTTCAAGAATGCATTGAAAGAATAGAAATGGAAGATCTAAACAAGACCGGATGCCATTTTACATGGACAAAAAGCTTGAAGAATCCTGATACAACTATCATGTAAAAACTTGATAGGATTATGGGAAATGGTGCTTTTATTAGTAAGTTTCCTCATGTTCAAGAATGTTTTCTTCCTTTTTTGTTCTTTGATCATAGCCCTGCAGTGATGATTATTCCAAAAAGTTTGAAGAGAAAGAATAGAGCATTCAGGTTTTCAAGTTACCTTTTTGATAAAGAGGAGTTTATTCCTATAGTAAAGCAGAGTTAGGATGTGAAGGTTGAGGGTTATAAGATGTATATTGTTGTCCAGAAGCTTAAAAGATTAAAAAAGGTGTTAAAAAGTATGGTGGGAATCTGTCTGAGAGAGTTTTAGTTTTGAAAGAAGAGTTGAAGTTAATTCAAATCAAGAGTATTGAAAATGTTCATGATGTTGATCTAAGGAAAGAGGCTGCAAACAAATTAAGCGAGTATAATGAAGCTGTTAATGATGAAGTAAAACTGTTGTATCAATTGGCTAACGTTGAATGGCTTCAAGAAGGAGATAAGAATACTGCATAATTTCACCAAGTCATAAAAGGAAGAAAAAATAAAAGTTATATTGACAATATTTGTGATGAGCATGGGATAAGACACAGTGGAGATGAGGTTCCTAAGCAATTTGTAAATCATTTTAAGAACTTTCTTGGTGTAAGCAGGGGAACTGAAAGCATTACAAATGATCATGACCTCTTTACCCAGCATGTGAGAAGCCATGAAGCTCTTACTTTGTGTAAGGATGTTACTATGCAAGAAATTAAAGAAGCTTTAAAGAGAATATATGATAATAAAGCTCCAGGACCAGGACCTGATGGTTATACAGCAAAATTCTTTAAAGCAACATGGGACATTGTTGGTTCTGATGTGTTTGAGGCTATTAAGGAATTTTTTTCAAAGTGGAAAGTTGTTGGGTGAACTTAATGCTACTATCATATCTCTTGTCCCGAAGATCAAAACCCCAGCCAAGGTTTTTGATTGTAGGCCAATAGCCTGTTGTAATGTTGTGTATAAGATAATAAGCAAAATTCTCACAAACAGGATGAAAAATGTGTTGTGCAGAATTATGTTCAAAAATCAAAGTACTTTTATTCCTGGGAGAAGTATTACTGACAACATTCTGCTCACTCAGAAGTTATTAAAAGGGTATACTTGTCAGCATGGGAAACAAAGATGTGCGTTTAAAATTGACATCATGAAAGCTTATGATACAATAAGTTGGAATTTCTTGGAAAAGTTTCTTGAAGGATTTGGATTTCCTCTGCAGTTTATAAGATGGGTAATGACATGTGTTAATACTGCTGCTTTTTTAATATGTGTGAATGGTGAAAGTTATGGATATTTTAAAGGAGGAAGAGGATTAAGGTAACGGGATCCCATATCCCCTTACCTATTTACTATTATGATGGAAGTATTAAACTTAATCATTCAAATGAAAATCACTCAAATGGGAACATTTAAATATCATACTGGGTGTGAAGAGCTTAAAATTACAAATTTGTGCTTTGCTGATGATCTCCTCGTTCTATGTAATGGTGATTGTGATTCTGTTAAGGTTATCAAGCTTGCATTGGAGGAATTTAGTTCAGTATCTGGTTTGGTTCCTAACCTGAATAAAAGTACAATGTTCTGCAGCAATATCAGTGATGATTTAAAAATGAGATTTTGGAGATTGTTCCATTTACAATTGAAAAACTTCCAGTGAGATAACTGTGAGTTCCTCTGGTGACTAGAAGGTTAAAGGAGAAATACTGTAAAAGTTTAGTTGAGAAGGTTAAAATGAAAGTAGGGGATTGGAAGAATAAATTTCTATCCTACACTCGTAGAATGCAGCTAGTTGCTTTATATTGGGCTCAGTCTTCTTTCTTCCCAAAACTACTATTAAAGAAATTGACAGCATCCTAAAAAGCTTTCTATGGAGTCAAGGTGAAAAGGTTAATGGTAAAGCAAAACTTGCTTGGAAGAATGTGTAAACCAAAACAGTGTGGTGGATTAGTTTTCAAGCCTATTGATAAGTAGAATAAAGTACTGATGATCAAACATTTATGGAATGTTGCTAGCAAAAATGAATCCTTATAGGTCAAATGGGTGAACATATATAGGCTTAAAAGGAGGAATTTGTTGGAAATACCAATTGATGATAATGCCAGTTGGGGATGGAGGAAATTAATGGAACTAAGGGATCAAGCTAGACCACACATAAGGCATTGTTTGGGTAAAGGAGAGTCTACAAGCATGTGGCATGATTACTGGTGTGATATTGGTCCCATTGATGAAATAGTAACAAGAGGACAAATATTTAGTGCTGGTTTTTATAATAATGCTACTGTGGCAAGTATGTTGGAGATGGTCAGAACAATTTACCTAATGTTTGGCTCACTTAGAACAGTATTCTTAGGCAAGTTAAGACACCAATTTTGGAGAAGAATAGTGTTGATAAAGCTAGATGACAGAGTAATGGCAAGAATATGGTAAAGTTCAGTATCAATAGAGTATGGAAGGATCTCAGTGAACAATACAATAAAGTGGCTTGGTACAAAGTGGTATGGTTCTCTAACATGATTCCAAGGCATGCTTTCATTGTTTAGCTTCTGATGCATGAAATATTACCTACTCAGGATAGAATCTCTAAATGGTACCCTAATAGGAGTATGAGGTATAGTCTATGCTGTGATGAAATGGATAGTCATAGTCACTTATTTTTCTAATGCAAGTATGCTATAAAGATATGGAATCAAGCTAAAGGGAAATTTCAAATGCAGAGTAGTAGCAATGATTGGAAGGTGATTTTAGAAGAGTTGATTAATATGCCAAATAAAAGAAACATCTGGATAATCATAGTCACTTATTACCTATGCTACTTGTGTCTACTTTATATGGCATGAGAGAAATTCAAGACTATTTCAATATATGAACAAAGATTGGAAGGATGTATGGAGCATTATTGAAGAAACTGTGAAAATGAAAATGACAAGATTAAAAGTGGAAAAACAGCTGAAGTCACTTCTGCTTATAGCATCTGGGGTATAGAAGTTTAAGTAAGGAGTGTTTTGGTCTATATGCAGCAAAGATCAAATTGTCTGCTTGTATTGAGACTTGATTTGACTTCTCAGTAACTATCAAACATCACTGAGATGAATATGAAGTTCTCTACATCAGAGGGGGCCTTGTAACTTGATAATTTTCTTCTAAAACACATTCTGATGGAACTTGCAGACAAATTTTGCCATGGGAGGGGATTGTGTTTGTCAAGTTTCTTTACATTGGTATATGAGGGTTATTATCATAAGGAAGGTTGCCTGATGTGTAGGGTAAGAGAACTTAGAGTGAGGTAA
>BQNB010041599.1:27866-42517 GCA_026074375.1 Tanacetum coccineum
ATACGTTAGTGACGACAAGTCAAGTAGGCTTTTCCATTGGGATTTTACATCTTCTTTTGAGCATGAACCCCGGGACTACTATCTCTTTTACAATAAAAATTTAACCGTCGTTTAATTTGTGCAGTCTCTGTTGTGATTGATATCCATGCTTTGAGCTGTCAGCCAAAAATGCAGACAAACCTCCATTGACTGCTATAAAAAGGCTCACAAACACCAGTTAAAATGGCTTATGGAGAGTGATTTCGGAACCACGCTCTCTGTGAAGGGTATCTATGTCGCCGAAGCACATAGAAACCGGTTCCGTAACCGGTCTCGATTACTAAGACTGATGAAACAATGATCATCTCCCAAATTCAAATTTGAATCCAATCCAATAACTATAAATCTTAGAAATCTTTTTTTACTAAAATGTCTCAGAAAAATCTTCCGTTAACTCAAAACACAAGCACTCAACAACTACATACAACCCGTGTGCATCGCACGGGTCTATACGTGTTATTATCTTTTCGCTACGTACTCGTGAGGTTTAATTGGTTAATTAGTTCATAAATCCCAACACTAACCACTCGGTTTAATGAGAAATTGTCAACAATACAACCAGGAGGATGCATGTATGTAGCTTGCAAGAAAGTAGAAACATATCAATTATCACCTTTCGTCATCACAATTAACCACTGTACCAACTTGACTTTTAAACAAAAAAAGGAAAGATAAATAAATATACTGATAATAATCATTTTACTCTTCCTTTTTTTTTTGAACATACTCTACCTATTATTTGACTGAGTCACTTTGTGATCTCTAGTGATTCATTTCGTCACATGCATCCGTACTTGGTCATAGACGAATTTGGTACATTATAATCAAAGTGACAAGGTGCTATCGAGTTCTTGAATATTTCTTATACTTGGATTTTTATGGTAATTACTTAATGCGCGGCATATGTTTTCTCAACTTTTTTTTTAGAACGGTAACTATTATAAAACCAACTAGCAAGAAGCTAGAAAAAGAATTACAAAGAGATCAAATTGGGGTGTTGCAACCAACTATCCCAACTAAAAGTACAATTACATCTAGAAAGGCACCAAGTGAAAGAGCGCGAAACAATATCGTCAAAAATAACATCTTTACGAGGGGCTTTCGACGAGAAGAGCAACTGATTACGAAACATCCATACGCTCCACCAAGTTATATAAAGAACTCCTTCCAGCAAATCTTTAACTTTAGAGCTTAATCTGATGGAATTGAACCAATTAAGCCAATCAGCATATGAACCAAGGGGCGTCCATGATAGATTCCACCAGCGGCATACGAGCCTGACGATATCCGTAGCCAATCTGCAACTGAAGAACAAGTGCGAGGAATCTTCCTGAGCAGAGGAGCAAAGCGGACATAAAAGATCAGAAACTAGGACACCACGATGTTGTAAATTGGATCGAGTAGGCAACCGATCCAGGAAAACCTTCCAAGCAAAAACATTTATTTTTATTGGAACATATTTAACCCATCGAGTAGCAGTAGGGGCTTTCGGCAAGAAACATTCATCAAGAAGAATGCGAACATCTTTGACCCGAAAAACACCTTCCCCATTTAAATCCCACACCCATCTATCCTCCATATTAGACAACAATGTCCCTTCAATATATGTTTGAAGAAGAGCTAATTGAGAAGATTCAACCCCTCCTCTAACAGAACGACGAAGAGAAGAGGTAACCGAGAATTGCAGTTTATCAGCCACCGTACAATCTTTATTAATCTCCAAAGCATAAATTCGTGGAAACATAACACGAAGTTGAGTGTCACCAATCCAAACTTCATTCCAAAATTGCGTGCGGTAAAAACATTACCCCACCCTAATAAGACAGTGAAAAATCTGTCCACACCGCGAACTTTAACCATATGCACCACCCGCATCATGGGGATTCCAAGTCGAGTAACAAACGGAGAAATTTATCTAATGAGGAGCCATGCATAAGACTGATGAGACGCCACCACAATGAATTATCCCTGATATGAATCTCCAAACCCATTTGAAAAGGAAGCCCTATTTACAGTCATAAAATAACTGATACCACCCCTAACCTCCATACTTCTTGGACGCAAGAACCTTGGCCCATTTGATCCACACTATTTTCCTCTCGTCGCATTGAACACCATTGAAAAAATTTATACGTATGGACTCCATCGTTTGTAATACCGACTTAGGAACCTTATAGATGGACATATTATAAATAGGTGTCGACCCAAGAACCGACTTTAAAAGAGTAAGCCTTCCTTCAACAGATAAAGTTTTAAGTTTCCAATTAGATAGACGAGCCTTAAGTTTACCAATCGTATCGTCCCATGCCTAAACCCACATCAATTCAAGTTGAAAAGTAAGGGTGTGTTTAGTTGCAGAAAGATATCCCATTTTTTCAGAAAAATTTTCATTTGAGAATGAAAAACTGAAAACTTGTTTAGTTGTATTTTTTTCAATATTTTTCAAAAAACAATTTCTAAATTTATATGGAAAAATAAAAAACCATAATTTACTATTCTCCATTTCTTTTTTTCCCTAACAAAATAAAACATAAATATAACTCAAACCAAATAAAACGTGAGCACCAATATTCTAACGCTATTTAGAGGTGGCAAATGGGTCGGTTTGGGTCATGGGTCAAATGGGTCATGGGTCAAACAGGTAATGTTTTAAAAATGGGTCTAACGGGTCATGAGTCAAACGGTTTGTGTCAGGTCGACCCGCTAAATTATGGTGTTTTCATACATTTTTGAACGTTTTATATGTTTCGTCAGTTTTTTCCCTTTTTTTACGTTTTCGTCCGATTTCTTACGTTTTCGTCCGTTTTTTACGTTTTCATTCGTTTTTTACGTTTTTGTCCGATTTCTTACGTTTTCGTCCGATTTCTTACGTTTTCGGCCGATTTCTTACGTTTTCGTCCGATTTCTTAGGTTTTCGTCCGATTTCTTACGTTTTCATCCATTTTTTACGTTTTCGTCCGATTTCTTAAGTTTTCGTCCGTTTTTTTACGTTTTCGCCCGATTTCTTACGTTTTCGTCTGTTTATTTCACACAGCAAAGTTTTTCGTGTCCGTCTTTCTTACTTTTTCATCTGTTTTTTTTCCGGCACACTTTCGTCCTATTTACTTAACTTACAGTTTTTGTCCGATTTCTCTCTTACGTTTCTCGTCCGAGTTCTTCAAAGCTATCTAATCTGTTTTTTTTAAGTTTTCGGATCCCGTTTTCTCTAGCAATAATCTTTCCATTAAAATGTTTTCAGAGTCTGTACTTTTTTTTACGTTTTATATCGTCCCGTTTCTTACGTTTTCGTCTGTTTTTTATGCTTTCGTCCGATTTCTTACGTTTCGTCCGATTTCTTGCGTTTTTGTTCTTTTTTTCCGTTTTCGTCATATTTCTTACATTTTCGTCCGTTTTTACGTTTTCGTCCGATTTCTAACGTTTTAGTCCGTTTTTTACGTTTTCGTTCGATTTCTTACGTTTTCGCCCTTTTTTACGTTTTCGTCCGTTTTCTTACGTTTTCGTCATATTTCTTACGTTTTCGTCCGTTTTTTACGTTTTCGGCCAATTTCTTACATTTTTTTCTCTTTTTTTACGTTTTCGTGCGATTTCTTATGTTTCCATTTTCTTCCGTTTTGGACGTTTTCTTTTGGTTTTTTTACTCATTTCTTCGTTTTCTTACATTTTATAGGTATTTATTCGTTTTAAAAAACAGATCAAACCGTCAAAAAAAGACGAAAATGACGTTAGACGTAAGAAAACAGACAGAAAACGTAAAAAAAAGCGGACGAATCAGTAAAACATCGAACTGAAAAACGTAAGAGAAACTGATGAAAACACAGTACAAAAACGGACGGAGAACGTACAAAAAGACGAAGGAAAACGTAGCTCGCGCACACGACTAAAAACCCGTAAGAATCGGAATGAAAACGTAAAAAACCAGACGAAAATCATAAAAAATTAACAATGTAAACAGAAAAAAATAAACAAAACAAAAAGCGAAAACTAAAAAAAAGACGAAACCGACTAAGTAAAATACAGGAGCGTGAAAACGATAAAAAAAGGCGAAAACGTAAGAAATATGAACGAACACGCGATAAAACGACACAACAAAAAAAAAAAAAAAGAAAGAAAAAAACCTAAACAAACGGACGAAATCGGTACAGAAAACGAAAATGAACAATCGAAAACATAGCAAAAACGGAACATTGAAACGTAAAAAAACAGACGAAAACGTAAAAAAACAACAAGAACGTATACTCAAAATCATGAAAACCATAAGAAATCGAGGACGTAAACGTACAAAAAACATATACGAAAACCGGTAAAAAAAACCGTAGAAAAAACGTAAGAAATATGACGAAAACGTAAAAAACAGACGAAAACGAAAGTAATCGGACTAAAACGTAAAAAACCGTCGAAAGCGTAAGAAATCGGACGAAAACGTAAAAAACGGACGAAAACGTAAGAATTTAACAATAACATAATGTTAATTGAGATTTGAATATGTTCGATAATGTTAATTTCGAGTATACTACAAATTAAATATATGCTTATTATTGTAGTTAGTTTTTATTAATTTCATTTGTATTTTATTTTATCTGTTTTTTAAAATCGTATCCAAGAGCTAATATGAAAAAAAAATAAAAAAAATAATGAAAAGAAAATGAGATGAGAAATACGATCAATCTAAACATCTTTTCATTTTTTAAAAAGAAAAATACAACTCTTATATAAACAGGTTTTTAAAATTCTCAACTCTTTTCTAGAGAAGAAAAACCATCTCCTTCTCAAGAAAATTAAAAACAAAAAAATATAATTTTTTTTCTACAACTAAACACTATCTAAATTATTTATGTTTTTAAAATATAAGAAGATTTGACTAGGAAGAAACTTCCTTTCATTAACCAAAGTTATCTGTTTGTAACAGTCTTAACGGCGGAGAAATTTTAGTGTTTGCGGTCTAAATTAAATGTCTAATATTATCGCGCTTAACACTAAGGCCAAGTTTCTTCTAGTAACTGTTTTGCACATATTTTGTTTACATGCATTTAAAAGAATGTGCCATTACTTAAATCCTTGAGTGTTGGGCAAGCTATTGCACTCCGTTGAATAAATTGCCTAGGTTGCTTGTGAAAGAAAAAAAAACATGACAGGTCCACGTAATTGTTTGCATAATTTCATCTTGGATGCACCTTCTTCAACTCTTCCTGCATAGAAAATACGTCATGACTGACTTGAGACCATTTTGTAAAATTCAAAGGATACATGCACAGGTAAAAGAATTAATTTAACAAATATACAACTTGTATTCTATTGTACTTTTGTATATGACAAGGGGAACTAACCTTATAGATCAATATTGTCGCGTTGGAGCAGTTATGGTTTTAACAATGCATTTGAATATTCAACAACTATCATGCAAGATAAATAAATGGTTGTAGGAACCTTAATGTCATTTTCACAAAAAGATGATAAGAGATATTGAATTGGTAAATGATATATAGTTGTCTCTGATATATTCCAAAGTACATTTTTATCATATTTCAAGATTTTCGACGATCTTTCATTCACTAATCAGTTTTCTATATAAATACTAGAGTCAAGAGAACACATGAGTTAAACATACCAATCATCATTAAATATGGGAAAGTCTGCAAGAGCCCCATATTATGCTTTATTTACTCTAGTCCTGTTAACATTGAAAGTTACAGGTCGTTTTTTACGTTCTGAGTTGGTATCAGATGGCACCGATGATACAAGTCAAGAGAAAAACCCATCCTTCTTGCATCTTAAAGGAATTGATGTCATGGAAGACCATTGCGAACAAATGTATGGTTTTTTGCCATGTTCAGAAAACATTTATGGCCATTTCTTCCTTATTGTTGTTTATCAGTACTTACTATATAAGGGGGAATCGTATGTTTCTTCTGGAGGCAAAAAGATATTCCAGATTCTTGGTCCCGGGATCTTCGGTGCAAGTGCTTTCCAGGTCCTTGGTTTCCTTCCTGAATCATTGATACTTCTTGGTATGTCTCCCATCTTTTCTATTCATATCAGTCGGACCCACGTACAAGGATATCTTTATTTTCGGAACCACAAAATAAAATGATCCGGGCATAATTGTCTACTACAGAAAAAACTAAGAAAAGATAATTTGTTTTTGAACGGCAATTGTGGCTACATGGCCCCTAGCCCAGAAGGTGTAGCGAGCCCACACAACCAGGTTGGGTCCAGCCCAGAAGGCAATGACACCCTTTCCTTTACGCACGCGGGAGGAAACCCCTATCGCCCTAGACAAGACTCGAACTTGAGACCTTGCCTAGGAGGGTAAAACCTCCATACCATTAGACCAGAGGCCCGTTAACTAAGAAAAGATGATTATTACACCTTATATTTAGAATGCCAGTTTTTATCTTTTAGACTTATTATTAGATTGTTTCTTGAGCTTTATAGTATATATTACTGTATACAGAATACATGAAACTTCTTTAATTATCCCTTTTATTTTTTAGAAATGGAGAATTATTATGGGAAAAGATGATTATATGGCTAACGACGTGTCCAATGACAGATGTCATTAATTCATTGGTCTATAACTAACGGGTCCATTTTCTAGTTTCTATGAATCAACGACATGTGTCATTAGTCATTTAGGCACCACCGCACCAATGTATTTATTATTCACATGTGTCAATGGGCATAGTTAGGCACCATTACAGATGAAGTAAATTATTTGTTCTTGTTTTTGTCTATTCACAGTATCTGGACTTTCGAACACTAAAGATGTAGCCCAAGAATATGTCCTAACGGGAGTTGGCTTGCTAGCTGGATCAGCGATACTTCTTCTAACCTTAGTATGGGGAACTTGTGTCATCGTTGGTAGTCGCAAATTTTCATCAGAATCTGAATCAAGCCCTTCATCGATTTCAACCCAAAACCATTACCAAAATCTCTTATCATATTTTACTGGTCAGCACGATTTCCTCACTTCCCTCCATTCGTCTACTTTTTTATTTCCAAGATTTTGCATTCTAATAACAACTGAGTTTTTTTTTCTTGCATGCTTTCAGGTTACGGTGTACCTACAGATCATGAAACAAGTCTTGCTGCCAAAATAATGGTTCTTTCAGCTATACCATTCGTGTTCTTCCTAATCCTAGAAACGTTATTTGGTGTGTCGAATGGATATAATTTCATGATCCCACTTTTTGTTTCGTTTATGTTCTTGATTGTATACTTCACTTACCAGGTATCTTCTAAGCCATCCAGTTTGCCTTCTTAAAATTTTTAATATACAGATACTTACCTTTTTAGATATCTCCAATGTAGGTTCTTGAGCCTTCGATCCAAAAAAGAAGATTAGCATACGTGAAACATGAGCATTTAGTTGTGGACATATTAAAACATTTGCAAGAACACACTGCCGAACAAGTACTCAATGAAGATGGTTCAGCAAACGAACCTGCTATAAGACGGTTCGTTTATAGTTCCTCATTATAAATATGCACCATATTTATTTCTTGCTCTTCTACAAATTAAGGAAAATCAAATTGCAGTATATTTACCAAGATTGATCAAGATGGCGATAGCTACATATCATTTCCAGAACTAAAAGAACTTCTTCAGGATATCAAGTTTAGGCAATTAACTTGGAGCAAGGAATCAACAATGGAAGAAATAATGAAAGAATTCGACAAAGATTCTGATAGTAAAGTAACTATGGATGAATTTGTTGAAGGATTCAAAAAATGGCTCGATGAGACCAAGAATGCAGTAAATAAACGGCAATACCGCTCAATTCGCTCGTGGAAGGACTTAATGCCGGTATTCTTTTTTAACTAGAAATTGGACACTTGGTTCTAAATCCCGTTTATTTCATAGATAACTGCGTTTTTTTATTTTATTCATTCGAGAATGTTGTGTCCCCTTAGTTCATTTTGTAACCTGTTATCTTAGGTAACATTTACATATAACTTCTAACATTACATATAGGTAAATGTTTATACATAAATTTTACACTACTTTTAACTTATATTAGAAAATTTATTTTTGAAAGGCAGTTCTAAGGGATTTTTTGTTATCTTATTTTTAAATATATTATTACAAAGATTTCTGATGTTATCTGAAATACATCCTATTTTCAGATTATTCAACCATGGTATCAGACGAAAAAGAAAGAAGAAGAGATGATGAAAATCTTGATATCCGAAATTATCAAACATGTTGATAGCTTTCCATTAGGAGGCTTCTACAACGACGATGGAACAACAAATATATCCGCAATAAAAAGGTAAAAAAGAAGTGTACTATTTAGTTTCATGTCATTGCATTTTGTCATGTCGCTGATTTTGTGGGCAATTTCAGGTTGTTTGAAAGAATTGATCTTGATAAAGATAATTTTGTATCACAATCCGAACTAAAAAGATTGATCATGGAAATCAACTCTGAAAAGATACCAGAAGATATCAATGAAGTGACGGCTAAATTAATGCAAGATCTTGATAAAAGTGGTGATCAACAAATTGATGAAGTTGAGTTCATAGATGGATTTAAAAATTGGCTAAACACATCTAATTACAACATGATCCCCATGTCACCTGGAACCCCGACCGATGTAAGTAAAAAGCTATACATAAGCTTGTTTTCTTGGTAAAAAAGTATAGGTTTGACTTAAAAAGTCAAAATTTGTGCAGAAAATATGGGAAAGATGGATGGATGATGGTGTGGATAGATCAAGTTGGGCATGGACTAAGGCTATAATGTCATTGGTGCTTGGTATAACCATGTTAGGACTTCTGGCTGAACCTCTGATACATAGTGTTCAGAGTGTGTCTAGTGCTGCAAATATATCATCGTTTTTCATAGCTTTTATTGTGGTTCCATTGGCCACAAATGCTAGAGCTGCGATTTCGGCCATTAAAACTGCAAGTCATAAGAATGAACGAACTACTTCTTTGACCTTCTCTGAGGTTAGTTAATTGCCCATTCAGCTAACTTTTATACACGTGGATGATAAATTGATAATAATTGTGTCCAGAGAAGGTAAAATGGGTGGGAGGTGGGTTGGGTAGCGGGTCAAAATAGGTTTGGGTTGAAATGGGTCTTTTACCACAATAATATAATTTCGACATGCATTAAAAAAAACACTGTGACCCATTAGACCAGTTTCGAATTTTTTGCTTAATATTTTTAATTGACTCATTTAGAATGAAACATAAAGTTGAATCATTTATACATAAATTGGTTGAAATTGGTGCACCAGTGAGTAAACATAACCGCGATTGAGAGATATTGAGTTTTCTTTCTTGAAGAATGATCATTTACGTGCTTTGTTTCTTTATGGTATGCAGTTATACGACGGAGTGTACATGAACAATGTTCTTGGATTTTTCGTTCTTTTGGCGGTCATATATATTCGAGGCTTGACATGGGAATTCTCAGCTGAAGTTCTGGTTGTGTTGATAGTTTGTAGCATCATGGGCACCGCAGCAAGCTTAAGATCAAAGTTTCCCATTTGGACATCATTCATCGCATACCTGCTCTATCCGTTGTCTTTGCTCTTTGTTTTTCTTTTATATAGATTCTAACGTGTAAAGAAACATTCTTTTGTGTAAAAACATTTTATTCGTTAATTGTATCCATAAAAAATACGATTACATTGTATATAATGCTTTAAAATATGTATACTTCACTTGCTACAAGATATGAAAACAAGAGTTATTTCTTATTTGTGAAATTGTGATTGTCCAATTATATATCAATATCTCATATAAAACCAAAGCATTGTTGATACACAGATGTTCAGTATATGTCTTATGGTTGTTTGCAACTTTGCATAGCTCAAAATGTCAAACTATTAGCTTTAAGTTATTATAATGTTAGCCTAAAGATTAACAAACATTATTTAACCAACACGTTATCCAAATGAGTTTAAGAAAATGATTATTAAAAATTAAGTCAGAATGTTTGCCAGACATATCAAAGTAATATTGTTTCTTCTAACAATCTATTGTTATACTGTATAAGTATAAACAACCATTGGATTCTACTTATTAAACAAGCATCCAGGCTTATTTGAACTTGTCAACCACTCAACAATATGGCCATGAAGGTAACTTGCAAGAAATATATTAGTAATCTTCTATATGAATTAATTTTAAATTAAGAAATTAATACACATGTTGGTAATGAAGATGATTATTCCAACTACGCGTACGTTGTTAATCAATTTTATTCTATATTATCTTCTGCCATTTAAGTCAATAACAATAAACAAGTTGTTCTCGATAATATTTCTCACCCCTTGTAACGTAGAACACAAGTTACACAAATGTCTAAAGTCTAAATGCATGTTTTGAGACAAGAAGCTGTAAAATAAATCATCAATCTTGCATGGCTTTGTTAATATTCAACAGTTATCTTATTAAAAAATCAAGTGGAATTATAGAAATGAACATTAAAATGTCATTTTAATGAATTAAGTATCCACTTCAATCCTTTGGTGACTCATTTCTAAGACAATAGAACATGTATCTTTGATTATAGATAAGTTAAGCTTGAAATGACCTGAAGTGCAAGTCTTGCTCAAATCATTAAAGATTTTCTGAGATTCTTAATCTACTAATTACATTCTTTCTATATAATCTAATGTTTAATGCATGACACAAAAGCTATAGATACCAACCATCATCAAAGATGGTAAAGGTTGCAAAAGCCGCATGTTATGCTTTATTTATTCTTATCGTGTTAACAGTGAAGGTCACATGTCGTTCTTTACGTTCGGAGTTGATTCAAAATGGCACCCAAGATAAAACTCAAGAGAAAAAACCATCTTATTTGCATCTCAAAGGAATAGATGTTATTGAAGAGCGTTGTGAGCAAATGTACGGTTTCTTGCCATGTTCTGAAACTCTCTTAGGCCACCTTTTTCTTATAGTGGTTTACGAGTACTTATTATATCATGGAGAATCATATGTTGCATCTGGAGGTAAGCGGATTTTCAAGATTCTTGGTCCAGGTATCTTTGGTGCAAGTGCTTTTCATGTACTTGGTTTCCTTCCCGAGTCATTAATACTTCTGGGTATGTCGCATCTCATATCACTCGAACCTACAAAATGATAAAGCTAATGGCTCATTGTTTTTGTTTTATATTTGTAGCATCTGGACTTTCAAACGCTAAAGATGTAGCTCAAGAATATGTCCTAACGGGAGTTGGCTTGTTAGCCGGATCAACAATACTCCTTCTCACTTTGTTATGGGGAACTTGTATCATCATTGGCAGTCGAAAGTTTTCTGATGATTTGAGCTCAAGTTCTTCAGTGATTCCTACCCAAAATTTATGTGAAAAGCTGATTTCGCTCTTAACCGGTTAGCTCCGATATTCTTAATATTCCCTCAAATGAACTATTTTTGTTTCCGTCCTGTGTCACCAAAGACTATACACCTTATATACAATGTGAAAAAGAATTAAGAACACAGTTCAATGCATGCACTAAAATCTTTATGTGCATGTTAATTTGTTCACAGATTCTGGTGTAACTACCGATCGAGAAACAAGTTGGGCAGCCAAAATTATGGTTCTTTCGGTTATTCCTTTTACAATTCTTCTGATCCCAGAGTTATTTGGAATAAATTCATCTAATCAGGGATACATCTTTGTTACCGCCCTTCCTGTTTCCGTCATCTTCTTGTTCGTATACTTCATTCATCAGGTATATATTCAATAGCATCATTTATGTTCAAATTTTGTTTCGTGTTTCTTACCAAATATGGTTTTTGAATCTTTCTATATAGGTGTTCGAGCCTTCAATTCAAAAAAGAAGATTATCATACGTGAAACACGAGCATTTAGTTGTAGACATACTCAAACATCTGCAAGAACATACCGCAGAAAAATTACTAACTGAAGACGGCTCTGCAAACCTACCTGCGATTAAAGGGTTCGTTTTATTTTCTCTTATTGTTTTTATTTTCCATATTCAGCTTCCATTTTTTTTATATGTTTTCAGTTCAATGGGCATGAATCTTAATATGCAGTTTCTTTACAAAGATTGATCAAGACGGTGATAGCTACATATCGTTTTCTGAACTTAAAGAACTTCTTCAGGATATAAAGTTCAAGCAATTAACTTGCAACAAAGAAAAAACTTTGGAAGAAGTAATGAAAGAATTCGATAAAGATTCAGATAGTAAAGTTTCAATGGAAGAATTTGTCGATCGCTTCACAAAATGGCTTGATGAGACAAAGGGTGCAGTAGACAATCGACCATACCGCTCCATTAGCTCATGGAAGGACTTATATCAAGTATATAAACTCTAGCTAGCAACTTGGTATTTTGAACATTTATTTTTATGCCGTAAGTTGTTTATAATGATCCGACTATTTCTATTTACAGATTGTCCAACCATGGGTTCAGACCAAAAAGAAAGAACAAGAAATGATGCATATCCTCATATCCGAAATTATTCGAAATGTCCAAAGTTTTCCATTGGGAAACTTTTACAAAGAAGATGGAACACCAAACATATCCGTGATAAAAGGGTGAGACACAAGCTTTGGCTTTTAGTATTACACCAATGAGATTCGAGTTTCAACTATGACCTGATTGTTTGATCAATTTCAGTTTGTTTAAGAGGATTGATCTTGATAAAGATAATTGTGTGTCACGATCTGAACTAAAAAAGCTGATCATGGAAGTCAATTCCGGGAAGATACCATGGAATGTAGATGAAGCAACAGATCAAATTATGCAGGATCTTGACAAAAGTGGAGATCATTTAATCGATGAGCATGAGTTTATAGATGGATTTAAAGAATGGCTCCACACATCTAACAACGAAATCCTTCCTAGCTCGCCTGGGTCGGAAACTGGTGCATCTGATCTGGTAAGCTCAAATTACATAACAGATATGTCATTCAAATGGTCACTGGAGACAAAACTATGCAGTTGTGTTCATTCCAGCCAAAATTCCAAGCGTGACAAAATAACTGTGACATTTTTTTTGTGTCCAAACATAATAGGTTTTGTTAAAAAAACAAGTATAATTGCTAAAACTTTGAATAAAAGCCATCAGAGACGATGAGGGTGTATTGGTGACAGATGGAAATGTCGAGAATTAGAGTATAAGTCATCAACTTGATAGTTGTATGATACAAGTTATGCAAAAATCAATAATAGAGGTTTAATTACGTTTGCAAGTTCGGTAAACTAGACCCTTGAGCTTAATGTTTATTTTCATATAGTGTACATCAAATATTAATATTGAATCCAAAACTATTATGGTCATGGTATGTTATGATTTTTCAGAGTCATTTTAGCCTGATTCATACTTAATTAATGAGCTTAAGAGCACTATTACATAGTTCAATCATTGTGTGGCTATTTTTAGTTAAATACCTATATCTGAAACATTGTCGATAGTTATGTGGTCGCTATAGGTACTTTTCATTTGGGTCCATAAAGTTACACGTTTGACGTGAAAAGTGAATTGTATGCAGAAACCATGGGAAAGATGGATAGATGATGGTGTAGATCGATCGTGCTGGGCTTGGACAAAGGCCGTAATGTTACTGATGCTTGGAATAGCCATGTTAGCACTTCTGGCTGAACCTCTTATACACAGTGTTCAAAATGTCTCCACTGGTGCAAACATACCATCGTTCTTCGTTTCATTCATCTTGGTTCCATTAGCCACAAATGCTAGAGCTGCAATCTCGGCTATCCAAACTGCTAATCAAGGGAAAGAACGAACCACTTCCTTAACTTTCTCTGAGGTATGCTTTCAATAAAATTTTGATTGTTTCAATAAAAAACTATCTAATACAAAGTTTTGTCACAAATCACGGAATTTACATATTGGAATTAATTTCTATAACAGATGTATATGCTTTTTTTTTTCCAGCTTTACAATGGTGTGTTCATGAACAACGTTCTTGGATTTTCTGTTCTTTTGGCGGTCATATATTTTCGAGGCTTGACATGGCAATTTTCTGGTGAACTGTTGGCCGTGTTTATGGTTTGTATCGCGGTTGGTATGGCAACAAGCTTTAGATCAAAGTTCCCCATTTGGACATCGTTTATAGCATTCTTGCTTTATCCCTTATCTTTGATATTCGTTTATGCGTTTAATAAACTGTAACTTGGATGTGCATATAAATTATTCATTCATTCTTTCATTTATTTGAAATATATCATATTCGCTTCGCCCATAAAATTTATGATGAAAATACGTGCCATTGTACGCTAACGCCTACTCGCCTAGTGGGCTAGTGCAACTTCATTCGATTATAATGAAGTCGTTTTTGCAAATTATTATGGACTACAATCATGGGACCAAGGCCGTCTCTACATTTATAAAAAATCTGAGGGTTTTAGGACGAAATTAAATAATGAGGTCTTTTCGAGAATAAATATTGTATATAAAGTGTCATCGTTTATCAATCAATACTATATATAAAGCAAATTAGACACTTTCTCCTCATTAAATGCTAAAAATTAAGTAATACAACTATTTATGCATATTGTATAACCTTTTATGCAAACAACAAAAGAATAAATGGTTTCTGACACACATTTCTCTCCTCATTGAATGCTAAAAATTAAGTAATACAACTATTTATGCCTATTGTACAA